>APFE031617156.1:48518-166179 GCA_000404065.3 Pinus taeda | reverse complement strand
TCTCAAGAAAGGATGAGGATGTGGAAGCATTTCTTTGCACCATTTCTATTATCCAACTAGATTGGATAAACAAAGCAAGGGATGAATGGAAGAATGACAAGGAATTGTGGGCACTCATTTAAAAGATATACCAAGATCCCAGTACATATGATACATTTAGTTGGAAAAATGATTCATTATGGTACAAGGATCGGTTATACCTATGTAAGAATTCACAACTCAAAAAAAATATTCTTAGGGAATTTCACATGTCTCCCTTAGGAGGGTACTCAAGATTTCTAACCTACCACAGGGTTAAGAAGGAGTTTTCTTTGCAATGGCCTTAAATCAAATATTCAAAATGTTGTGGCGGAATGTTTGGTTTTCCAACAAAATAAAGTTGAAAAAATTAAGACCCCAGGACTATTAAACCTTTATCCATTCGAAGCCAACATTGGGACGAGGTTTCAGTGGATTTTATCATAGGTTCACCCAATTCCGAAGAAAGAGTGTTATCATGGTGGTAGTTGACAGACTTACCAAGTATGCACACTTTTGTGCATTATCTCATCCATGTAAAGCGAGTACAATTTCTACTGCATTTATGGAAAACATTAAAAAGCTACATGGAAACCCAAAGATTATTCTAAGCAACAAAGATCCCATTTTCACTGGAAATTTTTGGAGAAAGTTGTTTTCTTGTCTTGGTACTGAGTTAGTTCATAGCTCATCTTATCATCCTCAATCTGATAGGCAAAATGAGATAGTAAAAGAATTTTTGGAAGGATATCTTCGTTGCTTTGTATATGATAAACAGACATAATGGGTCAAATGGTTGCCTTTGGCTAAATGGTGGTATAACACTTCCTTCCATACTACAAAAAAATGACCCCATTTATGGCACTTTATGGATATCATCCATCATCCATCACATCATATTTAAGGGAAAATTATGAGGTTCAAGCAGTGGAAGATCACATTGAGCATCAATAAGAAGTTCTCCAACTCTTAAAGGATAACCTCACCTTGGTGTAGAATAGAATGACACAACAGGCATATCAACATCACAGGGAAAGAAGTTTTCATGTAGGTGATTGGGTATTCCTACGGTTACAACCATATAAACAAATCTCCCTCAAGCAAGCTAACAAGGATAATAAATTATCACCAAAGTATTATGGTTTGTACAAGGTGTTGCAAAAGATAGGTACTATGGCATACAAATTGAAGCTTCCTATTATTATTGCGCCCCATAGAATCCCACTGTTATTATTTTTGTGCCTTTATATTATTATTGTTAGGTTGGCTTTGGTTATATTGTGACCCCTTAGACTCCTATTTATAGAAAGGAGGTTTCTTCATTTGAATCATCTAATAATTTTTCAATTGTGTAATGTAAAGGGGGTTTCCCCATCAAAGAGGCTTATTTCTAAGGTGCTGATCTATATTTTATATCTTTTTGTGAGTTGGTTTCATAACAACTATATTATTATTATAAACGGATAATTGTGTGGGTAATAAAAAAAATATCTTTTTGTTTGTATTTGTATTCATTTTAACATTAAGAAGGGTGTTTGACATTGTTTAAATATTCCTCCTCATGTGACACGCACATAAAGAAATAGCTAAAAGAATATAGGATATTATTAGCTATATTAATGTGAAAACACACATATTTGACATTGTTTAACTATTCCTGCTCATGTGAGACACACATAAAGAAATAGGTAAAAAATATACGACATTATTAGCTATATTAATATGAAAAAACACAAATTTACTTCATTTTTAAGATCTAGAATAATTGTGTGGGTGAGGCCTAAGCACACATCTACCCATTTACAGCTATAAGTCATAGGCTCTTGCCAACATACAATAACCTAATTCCTAGCAGGAAATTTACGATTTAGAAAGGGCCAAGACGTCAAGAGACATAAACATGAGGGGTTCCAATTGCGAGAGGTTTGTATATGTCTAATGTTATCACAATGAGCCAACATGTCACTTGTGAAAATTGAATTTAGGTGGGGAGGAAAATAAAAAGTCTCTGAAGTAGCCCAACTATGAACCCTTGAAGTGAAAACACATATTTTGACTATGAAAGATGATACTGACTTATAGGATATGTGAGGATCATACTTCCTACATTCCATATTTAATTGTTAAATTCTTTAATCTTAAGATATTTGTGGGACAAGACATTTTGAATGGTAACTTCAATTTCATGGGTCTCAAAGGATGATAGTTCTTCAAATTCTATCTCATTGATGAAGGTATTTCTATTTAATATAAAGGTTTATCATAAGGATAATTCATTACTTTCCTTTGTTTTACATAAATTTATTTAGTGGTTATGCTTGGGATAATATATTTGTTAATATTAATGAAAATTTCTAAATTATTAGTTTTTTATGATGTTTATATATGAACTTGCATAAAATGAACCTTGTTGACACAAAAAATCCTAAAATTGGGATTACAACAATGAAAATTGTGACTCTATTAATTCAATTTATAGTATCATCAAATCGAAACTCCTCTCGTCTCTAGAATGACCATTCCCCTCCTTCAAATTCTATGCATCTTTGTCTATCACTCATTCACTTTCTTCTTCTTTATTCTAGTAACATTGACATTAGTACTATGATATTTTATAAATATTTAGAATACCCCATAGCTATCTTCTCCCCACATGAAACTAAAACTAATATTAAGGAGATGTATACTTTGTAGCTTTAATGCTTTAAACAACATTGTTGAAGTTGGTTGGGATTTTAAGAAACATATGAACAAGGTAACATAATTTTTATTATCATCATACTTATGAATTATGTATTATGCTCTAACATATCACTTTTTCATGCATCTTGCAAGGTCTAAAAGATAAACTGAACAACCATTATCCTTAGTAAAATCTTTGTTGCCATTATGGCACTGGTTTGGCTCGATGACATAAGTGTTATCCTTGATGGAAATTCACTCAAGTAGTGGATCACAAGTTCAAGCTCTCAGAATGGTAGAAAATGGCAGGTGCGCAGGTTCCTGATCTCAAAGATGAGGTCATCAACAGGTTCCGTAGATGCGCCATTTGGAAGTTGCAGACAGGTTCACAAGTGTACTGTTCAAAAGATGCGGACCCCTAGTTCACACACTTTCATGCAGAGAAAAGCACGCGCACATGGGAAATCTTATGGGTGGTCCATGGTATTTAGTCTGACACTTTTGAACTTATGGTTTGGTCCGTGGTTTTTGGATCTAAAGTTTTGAACCCCAGTTTGGATCCCTTGTATTGGGTTTCTATGGTTTTGGTCCATGGCTTGTGTATAAAAAGGAAAGGAGACTATTTGGCTGGGCACTCATGTGTTGAATATCTTAAGAGAAATATTTTGAATTCTGGTGATCGATTGGTGAATAATAGCTGGATCTGAATTAAGAAGAATCTTGAGCATTATAAGGTGAATCTACTGATAAGACGAGATCTCCTTGGCGCATGATCAGATCTGTCAACCTGACAGTCCGGGATATAGTTGAGGACTGATAAAGTGTCTATACCCGGAGGTCCGCAGGCCAGATACAGCACAGGTGTGAACGTACGTAGTCGAGAAGACAGATCTGGTGCGGAGGTGTGCAGTCCAATTGACAGCGTAGGTGTGGAGGTGCGCAGAACATAAGACACAGTAGTGCAGAGGTGCGTAGAATAGAGGATGCAATGAGTGCAGAGGTGCGCAGAAGATAAGACAGAGCAGGTGCGGAAGTGCACAGGCTCGACACAACAGAAGTGCAGATATCCACAGGTTTCTATTGGTGAAGTTGTTGAATTTGCTTGAAATATTTTTATTTTCCTTTACTTATTACTGTTGAGTTCAGGGTTCTAAATTTGTTTATGCTTGTTGTGTATTGAGAAGTTATTGACTCAGTATTTGTACAAGGAAGTTGGGTGATTTCAGATCTATTTGATGTTTGATTGATATTCATGGATCCAGTCTTAAAATTTATGAAACAAGGTCCTTTGAAGAAAAGAGAAGGTTGTAACCTTCTGTAGGTTGAAGCCTGTGTGCTGGTATAAGACGGCACCAATACAAAATCATTGTAAAAAAGTTTCTAATTGAAAGAAGATAGAGACATATTGCAGCAGGTGGTTTTCACCCACATTGGGTTTCCACCTTATATTGTGTCCTTTGGTGTGACTATTGCTCTATTTTTGTTGTTGTTCCTGTTTTCAATAGTTCTAATGATCCACATCTAAAGAATATATTAAATTATAAGGTATAAGCAAGTTTCATCTGCATAAATTTAAAAGAGTTTGATAATATTGATTCACCCCCCCTCTTAGTATTATTTTCAACAATCTCATAATTGGTAATTTTGATGAGCAGTTACCTTTAGCTTCACGCTTTAATGGATTTTGAGAAGATCCAAATAATATGTATATTAGTCTAAATAATAAGCAATATATTTGAATGTGTGATATTTTCATGTTTTTAGGGACCTATAAGGAAATTATGAACTCTTCATTAGTTTTATAATAATTTAATAGAATGATTACCTTTCTGCAAAGGCCTCAATATATACAACACATACTTATTTTCTAATGGGGTATAGAATAAATAAGATTCCTATGGTTTAATAGGACTATGGTATGCTAAAAATATAAATATAAGATGAAATTATCATGTAACATATGGATACATAGATTACATATGGTATTACATAGGTTGGTGTTCTAAAAAATGACATGATTATGTGATTGTGTCTAAAGTTTTATATCCAGGGAAAATTTTAAGAACCACCCTCAATTTATATGTATAATAAATGGGCGAATCCCCATGATACATAGGAAAAATGGAGGTGATTTTATCATTAATATAATATGTATATATAATTTTTTTGGCAAATGTCTCACCAGATTATATTATCTTGTAAATTCATGGTGAATCTTTCACTGAATAATAAAAAATTGTGAATTCTTGGAAAATGTTTTGTTAAAGTATGAAACCATATATGATAATAGGAAAACATATTCATTAAAATATAATATACTAACATACATGTTCAGAAGAAAGAAACATAATTTTCTCTTCCTACAAATAATGTTCCAAGTTTTAGTGGCCATGTTTGTCAAGTTTCTTAATATACAGTCTTTCATATCCTTCTATTAGTTTTGATAATATCCCACAACAAAGTTCTTGTATGTGTTGATCTTGACGACCAATTTTGTGAAGGTAGGAGAGATTAATATTTTCTCTACCACTTTTTTCAAGCTATGAGAGATTAATGTTTAAACAGATTTTGTTTTACTTTTCTCCCAACTTTTGTTTCCTTAATTATTTCCATCACTACCTTGTGGATTCCATATCAAACCAATTTTTGAAATTCTAGCCTAACTGTGACAAAGGACTTTCTTACTTCAACAAATTTGCAGTCTTATTGTAAGAAGAAGTTGTTATATTTGCAAGGGAAATTTATAAACACTTTCATTCACTCTCTGGGTAGCTTTTAAGCCATCAACCTTCAAGTATTTCATCCTTCCATATGATATTTGGTTATTACACTTTGTTCTTCAAGAGATATATAAGTTATGAAATTCATTCTACCATGTCATGAATTGTTGAATCAAGGGAATCCCATACCCATAAACCTTACGTATGCTCTTATGATGCAAATTCTATTTTGAATAGTTGTATCTTACCCAACTAGGAAATGGTTCCTACCTTGAATGATGGATTTTAGTAGACCAACAATAAAATACTTGTGTAACTCTGGTCCCCACCACCTGAACAACTTATGGCCGAGCATGAATGAAGGCATATTAAGGATTTCTTCATTAGTCTTCATAAATATCATTTCAATTCATATTCATCATGGCTTCCGCTAACCACTCATGTAGGGTCACTTGGCTTGGCAATGTAAATTTCTTATTAATGCTTCCCATAATTCAACCACCTTCAATCATATTCATTTCAACAATTTCATTTTGATTAGAATTTGTAAGGTTTGTATGTGGTTTTTGTTATCAACAACTACTATTTTTTCTTGAATTGTTCCATAATACTCTTAAGTAGAATTGCCATGTTCATCATCATTATCTAATAAATGATAACATCATTAAGGTAGACTCAACATGTTTATAACAGCTTTTGCATCTTTACCACCATGTATTTTAAAAACTTGGCTACAAGCCTCATCATTGCTAAGAGCATCATAATTGACTAGCCGAATTCCATTGCACCTACATTCCACATTAATATTAGAGGGTGTCAAGGTCCTTTCAATAGATATGCTAGCAATTTCAACTATTTCAAACCTTTTTACCTCTCTCCATGGGATCTTTTCCATCCAATTTATTCTCTCAAACCTTAAATCCTTCCTAAAAGGCCCAAACACACTTCTAGGGGTTGCAACTTATGCGTAATGTCTAGGTAGTGCTAACACTATGTATGCCTATCATGTTTGCCACTGTGGTTTGTAAAATTATGTTGTTGTGATGGCCATAAAAAATTAACAAGTATATGTTTGTAAGATAGACGCCTCTAGGTAAAAAGTGATAAAATGGTATAACTAAATCATAAACAATTATTTAGTCATCCATGCATTAGGATGTGCAACCATTGATATTCCTTACTCACAATTCTTGACATGGTTCTTCATATTTTTATTTCCTTAAAAGAAATATAGCCTAGACATTAATAAAGAAATTGTAATTGCGCAACAAAATATAGTTATCCACACTATTGTTAGGAAACGCTTTGGCACATTTTCACTCATTCTCTTGGCATTTATCCACATGCCACAATTCATTCCAACTTGGAAAGGAAACTCATCACAATTGCATATATATTTTGTATACTGTATGAATGATCTTTGTATGCCTTGGATAGAGTGTAATAGAACTTGGTTAGAATTGTACGTTGTAAATCCATAGCTTTGTCTCTATTTAGGATTTCAATTGTTCATAATTCCAGCTCTTGATATATTTTCTTAACTCCTGCACACCCTTATTTCCCAAAAATCCATCTTTAAATGGACTCAAAGTGGAGAAACATTAGCCTTAAGTTGTATCAACTCTAGGTCATGGCCCATTTCAAGTATCTCCTTACACCAATCAACTATTTCCTCCTTTTGTTCAATTAACACTACAATAACCCCTTTCTTCTTCTTCCTTGCATGAGGTATTCAACCAATAATGTATTGATGCAGGTGAGTTCCATATTTTGTCACTGCAACTCTTATTAAGGATCCATTGAAGTCAAAATCATCAATTTCCTTCAACATATCCTCTTTAGTTTGGCCTCTATTAGCACTAACATTCTTGGTTAAACTTTCACCTTGCACTATAATTCATGCAAAAGCACCACCTGCAACATCTACATCATATGCTCTTCAAAACCTACCAGATTTAACTCCTCATTTGAGGAAGAGTTTTATAGGTGATCAACCCTTGTCACCTGCATTCTTACCCTCACAAGAGCAACAATATTTCCTCGTACAAGATAGAAAAACATTAAACAAACAAATATTTTAGAATAATAGAGGTTGATGTAGTACATATAAGCAAGGAAATAAAAAACTTTAAGGTAAACATAAGTGAAAAGAAACAAAACATTAAAAGGAGAGAGTTTATGAAATAGTGTTGATCCCTAACTAAAAATTCATGGTGAGAGAAATGTTTGCAGTGACCTATAGAGAAGTATTGTAAACTGAGTTGAAGAAATGGTTTTTCCATTAATGATGGTTTAGATTTATAATGCTCCATTAGAAATATTGATTGATGAGTCCCAATAATAAAGATACATTGTATGAAATTCTGACAGTGATCTAGAGAGAAATATTGTAAACTGAGTTTCTGCAATGGTGCTTTGTTATGAAACCAGCTCACAAAAAGATAGAAGATATAGAGAAATGCATTAGAAATCAGCCTCTTTGAGGGGGAAACCTCCTTTAAATTACACAAATGAACAATTCTTGGATAATACAAATGAAAATACCTCCTTTATATATATAAGAGTCTAAGGGGTCCTAATATAATCACAGCCGACATAACAATAATAATGTAAGGGAACAATAATAACAATATGGGGACTACATGGGCACAAAAATATAATAAGGGGGATGCACTATTAACAATAAGGGGTTACGCTAGTAGTATAGGGACCTAACATGCCCCTCTCCTTAAAAAAGTGTTGTTCTCAATGCTTGAGTAGTTATGGATTTTTCTGTATAAAATTCTTCTCCTCCCACGTGGAATATTCAACTGGTAAGTTCTTCCACTTGATGAGATACTCTAAAATTGATCGATTTCATAGCTATTAGGTTCTTGTTTCAATGACTGCTCTAGGTTCCAATATGATTTTTCCTTCCTCGTCAAGTTCTGGCAATATTGTTTGAATTGGGATCTTCTCATTATGTAAGGTCACCATTCCTTAAGTGCATGTAGTCTTGCCAACATTTCCTTCTCATAAATAGATTTCTGTAAATACTTTCCTCTGATTGGACAACTTTCGAAAGTAATGGGTCTTTCCTCTTACGTTAAAACATCATCAATTCCATTTCCTGACGCATCATATTCTAGAATAAAGGTTTCTTTGAAGTCTGGCATAGCTATGACCGGTGCTTGGCACATTACCTCTTTAAGATGCTCAAAGACCTTCGTTGCTTCTGGAGTCCATGAAAATTCATCTTTCTTGAATAGTGTTGTTTTCAGAATGTCTTCAATCTTCATTCTTATCTGATGATATCCTGAATAAAGATCCCACTTGGTGAAGTAAATTAATCCATGCAATTAACCCAATACTTCATCAATGACAGGAATTGGAAATTTTTCTTTAATATTGATTTTATTGAGCTCTCTATAATTTGGAAACCTGCACCCTGACCCATCCTTCTTGTACATCAATATTACTAGAGCAGAGAAAGAACTCTGACTAGGTTGAATTATACCAGCCTTTAGCATTTATGCAACCATTACATTCAATTTCACTCTTTTGGGCATAGGGATATCTGTAAGGCCTGGTATTTGGAGGAACACTTCCTGGAATCAAATGAAGAGAATGATCAGGATCAGGAATAGGTGGGAGGCCTTTGGGAGTCTCTAATACCTTGTAATGATTGTCCAAGACTTTTTGGAGATCTCGAGAAATATAATATTTTGATGTGGGAACCTCTAGCGAACATAATTGTGCAATTACACCTTGTTTTTCTTAATTTAGAAGATTTGTTAGCCTATTGGAGCTGATTATCATTCCTAGTTTCCTTGTGATACCCATTAATTCAACTTCCTTTCCTTATGAAGAAACCTTCAGGAAAAGTTCTTGAAAATTAAAAGCTATTGTACCCAAAGGTTGTAGCCATTCGACACCTAGTACAACATCAACACCATGCATTGGAATGGAAAGAATTGGGTTATTAAATGCATATTCTCCCATGGATAGCTTGATATTATGGAAATTTCCAGAGAAATTTATGGTTCCTCCACTTGCAACCATCACTTGACACTCTAGTGCTGGATATAGGAAGCAATTCAATTCGCTGGCTATCTTACAATGAATAAAATTATGGCTACTACTTGAATCAATCAACATATTACCTTCTTCTTCTTGATATATCCTCCTATCTTGATAGTTTGAGGAGTGGTAATTCTGGCCAATGCATTACAAGATATGGTCGGATTCATTTCTTCTTTCACGATGTGATCTTTCACTTCTTGAACCGTTTTCTTCTTTATATGTCCTTCTATATTGAGATTTTGAGGAGTGGTAATTCTTTCCAATGCTTTACAACATATGGTCGGATTCATGTCTCGTTTCTATATGGTTGGTTCTTTTTGTATATCCTCTTCTTTTGATATTTCTTGATCCTTTTCTTCCTCCTCTCCACAATCTATGTAAAATAATTTCTTCTCAACATAGTATGACCTTTAATGTATTTGTTATCACAATTATAACAAATCTCCTTTTCTTCTTTTTCTTCCAATTGTTGTGCTATCAACCTTGTATGTTGTGGAAAGGCTAGGAGAAACAACACTTCCATCTTTATAGTTGTGAGGGCTAGACTTCCTTGTTTCCATAATTTTGCTTTCTACTTTTCTTGCCAACCGAAATGCCTTCTCCAATGAATCAAGTTCCTAAAGATGAACCTCGTGTTGAATGTTATCCTTTAAAGTCCATATGGAGACATCAATCCTCTAATTCTGTGGAATATCATTTTCACTTATATTCAATTTTTGAAAGTCCTCAATGTGCTTTTCCATTGAACACTTTTTTTTGAGATTTAGCAATTGGCTAAAGGTGTTGCTCTTTGTATCCTCATAATGTGCTATCATTTCCTACGTGAAAATTGACCGCATAAAAAGTTGTTTATGAGAACAAAGCCCTTTATACCATAGAAATTGGTTTGGTTCTAAATATGAATATGCAACATGTACCTTTTGTAATTGTTTCAACTCCTGTAAATCAAAATATTGCTCCATCTGTAGTATCCAATTTACTAGATCCTTGCCATCAAACATCCTCATATCACCTTTTCTTGATTTTAGGAGCTCGGTCTTGAAACGACTGTAACTCTGTAATTCCAGATCTCCATGTCCTAGAATTTCATCCTACAGTATCCCTCTGAGTTCTCTTTCTAACCCCGTAGGTCTAATCAATATTGGATTCTGCAAGGAAGAGTTATGTCAAATCTCCCACAATGACCTAATTATAGACTAGTTCAGTAGAGCACACTTATACGAAGTTCCACTTGTCACTGTGTCAACCTTAGGACATGAAACTGATACATAAAGAACTACAATCCGTCCTATTTTTGCAAATTATGAAATTTCAATCTGATGATTAGAGAGAAAGTTATGACAACATTACCAAACTCACATGTTTAGAATGTAATTCGGGAATTTGGAAAAACTTAACTTCCTCAGATTATATCTGTGACAATATAGCGATAAAAGATTTGAAATTTGGACATGAACTTCACCGAAATTTCAGCTCAAATGGGTTTTAATTTTAGACTCTGAACCTTCGTAGCAAAACAATTATAGTGAAACTTCCATGATGACCTGTTTGAGATGAAAGTTTGGAGTTTGCAAAAGCCCTAACTTCCTTAGATCATATCTCCAAAAATATAGCAAGAAAAGATCTGAAATTTTCACTGGAGGTTCAGAATGATTTACCCTCATATGGGTTTTATTTTTAGCTTTTGAAACTTCGTAGCAAAAACATTATAGAAAAAATTCCATGATGCCCTATTTGGAGCAGTGAAACCCTAGAATCCAAAGCTCTGATACCCAATGTTATGAAACCAACTCACAAGAAGATAGAAGAGATAGATGAATGCCTTAGAAATAAGCCTATTCGAGGAGGAAACCTCCTTTACATTACACAAATGAACAATTCTTTGATGACACAAATGACAATACCTCCTTTCTATATATAGGAGTCTAAGGGGTCCTAAGATAATCAGAGTCGACATAACAATAATAATGTAAAGACACAATAATAATACTAGTGGGCTTCTATGATGCACAATAATAACAATATGGGGACTAATGGGCACAACAATATAATAAGGGGGATGCAGTAATAACAATAAGGGGTTACACTAGTAGTATAAGGACCTAACATGCTTCCATGAATTATAGATTAAATGTATAACATTCCATTGGAAAGTTGAGTGGTGAATGTTCATCGACATGGATTGCATATGCAGAACGATGTTATTTTTGTCTACGATTGATTTTATTATTATATAGGGGCTCTTAATTTCTCCTAGACAATTCTAGTGCTTCTAAAATGTTTAATGGCCCTAGAAATTAATTTGATTAATGGTCATTTTGAACATAGTTGAATAAGTTACTCCTTTGCATTATAGATTGAAAACTTTGGGGTGGGTCATGGAAAGCATTGAATGATAAGAATTACCTATTCATGTCTGATAAAATGCACAAGGGGAACGAAGCATTGGGATCTATATGGAATTGAGGTTATACATATTGGAACATCATTTACTGTAGACATTCTCCAGTAATCAACCTCTTTGCCAGATGTGATAGGTAATATGTACATCAAAACTGAACCTTGTCGGACTAAAAATTTGATTGTTCTTAATGTCTAAGGATTTGAAGTGTATTTACATTAGAGCATTTAAAAATGTGTTTTGACATGATGTTTTGTATGGTAGTGAACTAAGATTCACTTTCTAGAAAATTGTATGCCTAGTGAGTTTATGGACTAGTGTTATTAGTGTGTTGTGTTCTAATTTATTATAGCTGCAGAGGTCAGGTTCTATCTCCACTATTTGTCCCCATTCGACTACTGGCTTCCCTTCCCTAGTTTATCACTTTCTCTAGAATAACAAACTCATGAGGCATTGATTACAATTGACTAGAAACAATGAGAACTTGACAATAATATCAATGGAGTTGCAACAGTAAAAAAACATAATTAGGTCACAGTATCAGAAAAATACATTATGCATGCAATAATTCTTGTGAGAAATATCTCCATTATAGCAAGAATGACTGGGGATCATGACATCAAATACAAAAAGATTCAAATCATTGATCAACAAGAGGTGCTACAAAATTGTTATTGCTTCTTTCCTTTCCAAATGGATCTAGAGGCAATCAGGGGTAGTGATCTATGTTATTTGAGTGCTCTACCATCAAACAGTCCAAGGAGGAAGCCTCTTGCCAATTACCCTATCCTCAAATAAGGGGGGAATAACACCCCATACATCCTGAGAAAAAATACAAATGAACACCAACACATGGTCTATTGTTTCCCCTTCACATTTGCATAGAGTACAAATTCCAGGACCATACCTTGCCTTATTTTGTAGAACTTGTCATGTCAAAACATTATTCATTAGGGCCAACCACATAAAAATTGTGGATTTCTTTGAAGATTTAACTTTCCAAATCTTCCCTACCACCAAGCTACTACTACTACTTCATCATCAAAGATAACCTTGTCCTGCAATCTAGTTGTCAACAGTCATATTGCAGGATCGTTTGACCATACAACTTTCTTGGGTGAAGAAGGCATGGAGACAAATATTTGCTCCTAAACGCAGTCAATGTTGAGTTTAAAAAAAATTGCTTGATTTTGAACTGAGCAACAACCAAAATATACAAAATTTCCTTGTGATAGAGTTGCTAAGATGGAATCTTCATCTACAAACATTTACCTATTAGGATGAGAAAATGCAAATCAAATTTCTTTCTTATTCCATAGACTCCAACTGTGAGATTAAAAAAAACACATCAAGTTTGTTTACCCCAACACACCAACAAGTAGCAAGCCCCAACTATATAATATAAGAAAGTAGTTGGTATCCCAAAGGCTTGAAGGGGATCTAATGGAAAGAAGTGACCAAAGCCTTCTAATCAATATATAAATATATAAATGTAGATTTATTATTATTTTAATTGGAAATATTCAATTAAATAATAAATTTTAATTAGGTCTCTCTCAATCTAAATTTCTTATTAGCATAATTCACTACCTTCATACAACTTGCATTTTTTAATAGCATTGTAACATGTGGATTAATTTCCTTTTTGGTGCACAATCTCCACCTTTTAGGACAATATGGTGTAGTGGCCTAACCCCTACATATCATTACAAGAAACTAAGAATAATAGAGAAGATGAAAGGTTGTACAAACCAACATCTTTTTCAAGCAACTAATCCAACATCAGTACCTTAACATTTTCTTGAAGATATCATATTGAGAACGTTTGAAAAATGAAGGGAAATCTGGGCAGCGACTATCTCTCTTCTGCGAGGATGATCTGGAAAGAGTGATAAGATTTCACTCTTTTGAATTTTGTTTTGTTAAATTAGAAAAACCAATATTAATGGAGATATTGGTATTTTTTACTAAATTTTGTGAAGTGACTAAATGTAGCTTTAACAATTCACCTTAAGATTTTTTTTACAATATAACTTCCTAACTCTATTTAATATCTTCATTATCATAAAAAACAACCTATATCCATCTTAACTCCACATCTACCAAACTCTTAGAGGGATGAAATCTATTTATCCCTCTAAACACTTGGTAGACCCAGAGTTAAGACGGATCTAAGAGGATAGAATTTCCTCTTTAAATAGTCTATGCTCACATGAATACAATGGTATTACCATGGGTCAATACCACGGGTTATCATAAACATGGAGCTTAAAAAATACTATTAGTAATTTATAAAAATTAATAAAATTAATAATTCTTTTTTATTTTAAGCGAGTTAAAATGTTTAAGTGACATTAAATTACAAGATCCATTTTTGCTCTTGATCTACTAATCCATGAGAGTGATCAAATATTTTTTCACTCTATGCTAGTTTGCATTTCACAATCTTTGATCACTCTCGGCACTTAGTAGATCCAGAGTAAAGATGGATCTATGATGGTTTAATTCCCCCCTTTAAATAGGCTACATTCCATGTGAATACCATGGGTCAATACCATGTGCCATGTTTATTTTTATTAATACTAATATTAGGGTTAATATTATTTTTTGCATGGTATTAATAATAATTTGGCCCATGGTATTTGGCCCATAGTATTTGGCCCATACGAGCTTCACCTAAATATAACCCATTTTTTGAGTGTTCTTAAATATAAGGTGACTTATGGAGTAAATATAAAAAAAATATTTTATTTATTTATCATACCTCTCGCTTATTTATATTTTTATTAATTTACCATACCTATTTTATAAATATGGTATTTGGCCCATAGGATTCACTTAAATAAAACCCATTTTTTGAGCCTTCTTAAATAGAAAGAGGGTTATGGACTAAATATAAAAAGAGGTTTTATTTATTTACCATACCTCTAGTTTAATTATATTTTTATTTATTTACCATACCTCCACTTTATTGGTATTTTTATTTATTGACACCCTTGCCATCGATGAAAAACAGATTTGAAAATGGGAGCTGTTCACAGAAGCAATCAGGGTGACTGGGACCAAATACAACCTCCCAAACCACCTCCCAAACTAGAAAATGGGTGATTGCAAACGAATTTAACATTGCAAGGTAGAAAATTGCGTGATTGTAATGGAATATAGCCTTCCAAACTAGGCGAATCGGGTCAAATAATTATGTTTTAAATAAAAATTGGGCTAAATATATGAAATGGGTGTTTCTCCTCTAAAATGAAAAACCCTTAAATTTCACCCTTGGGCTAAAATTTGCCCCTAAAATTTGGCATGTTTATATCTTCATCTTTAACATTTTGAATCTTTGTGAAGAGAACATGTGGTAATTTATTATTATTCAAGCACATATAATAAATCAAAAAGTTGTATTTTAAATTACAAAATATCACTATTATTATTAATTTTTATTTAAATTTCAACTTATATATTTGATTACTGATTGAATTTCAGCATTTTTAAATAATTGGAAAGGAAATATTTTATTTTTAATATTTAGTTGGAAGTGTGTAGCTGGTGTACTCTTTTTAATTGATTTATAGTTACCTTTTAACTTTTCATGGTGGAAGGGTTTGAAGAGTAAATACCCTTCAACTTGAAATTAAGAGTAATAATTTCTCATTACAAAAAAGGATGTTGAAAGGATTGATAATTAAGGGGAGTCATAGATATATTTGGTTGCTTGCATTATAACAAGTGTGCACTAAACATGTCTCACAAAACTACTTATATTCCTCTTTAATATTTTAGCCTTGTGGCTCATGTGAGGTTTAGCTAATTGTACCATTGTAAGAATTGCTTAGTTTATAACTTTAAATGAAATCAAGATTCTTGTGAGTTGAAATTGTAAATTTTGTTTTTCTGTTAGTATTTTCTAGCTTGGTACTATTTTTTTTAATGAAAGTCCATGTCTCATAGGTATGGATGCATTAGAGAAAAGAATATGTTATTGGAAGTTACAATGTAAGTATTTCTTGTAGAGGCTTACATGGTTGTGGCAGAGGATGGAAGATATAAATAAATTACATGTTAGTCCATACATTACTATAATTCATTAGCCTTCATTCAGTCATGGTTACTTAGGTTACTTATGGTTTGTTGATTATAAGGAATTTTATGCTAATGTTGATTTAGTCAATGAATAATTAAATTAACCTTGTTTTTTTCTTTAATGAGTTTAGATCCAAAATAAACTTAATATTAGAAAGATTAAACAACAAGACAAAAAACTTAATCTAAGTCTAAAATTTTGATTGTGTAGGAATGGTTAAAGGTTAGGTAAGGTCCATGTGTAAGAACTATTCGAGAGTTAGAGAAAATGATATGTTTTTTTAAAGGTGTAGTGTAGGTATTTCTTGTAGAGGCTTACGTAGTTGCAGTAGAGGATGGAAGATATGTATAAATGAAAATTTGCCCCACACATTACTATAGTACATTAGGCTTCGTCTAGTCATGTTTAGCTATGGTTTATTGATTATAGGGAATTTTATTTTAAAATTGAGTTAGTCAATGATTAATTGACTTAGCTTTAATTTGTTCCTTAATGAGTTTAGAGTCAAAATTAACTTAGCATTAGGAAGATTGGAAAACTAGATAAAATAATCTAAATATAAATGTTTGATTGTAGATGTTCATGATGATTAATGGTTAAAGGTTAAATACAAACTTGGTAGTGGAATTACCCAATGTGACCTTTTAAAATATCCAAAATAATCTCCAAATAAATGGTTTTCAAAATTGTCACATAAGTAAACACATGTGAAAGTGCTTTAGCATAAGGAAAATAAATGGAAAACACTATGCTAGGGTTTCTACAAAACCTTGCAAACCTTCTGAGTAACATCTAAATTTGGTAGAGCACATGCGATCCTTGCAAGCTCGGATGGTGGGGATGAGTGCTCACTTAAGGGTGGGGGGGGAGGTCCTCTCCTACAAAAACGTCACAATAGGTTAAACTAGTGAGCAAGGAGAATCAACAACAATAAACAATGACATCAGTGGAGTCAATGGCATACCAGTATTGGGGGATCAATGAAAGAAACAATTAAGGGGACAATGCATGGCCAAAGCTATTAAGAAACCTATATTTCTAATCCTGGATAACAAACTAGAAACATACCAGCAGTATATGGAAGGCCACACCTTAATTTGCAGGTTCATTAGCGTATGTCCCTCTAAAAGGGATTGGGTGAAATGGATACAACAAAAATGGAAGCTGAAAGGACACATAGATCTGAAGTTGGGGGCTCGATTCTTCTTTACAGTGATGTTAACCAGCCTCGAATACAATGAACATATATTTGAGAATGGCCCATATTTTTGTTACAACACCGAACTCTTTATGTGATACTAAGAGGAACACTATAACCCAGATTAGGAGAAATTGATGGATGCCCTTGTTTGGGTTAGATTGTTTAGACTCCCAATGGATTTTTCAGATCCAAAGATACTAGAAGTCATAGGAAATTCAATAGGGAGCTTTGTGAAAGCATAATATTCAACTAGGAGAGGAAGGTACACCTCCTACACACGAATCTCCGTATACATAAACATAACAAAAACATTGCTAGAGGTTATAGAGTTAGAGTATTAATATGAGGTATTCCAATAGACCCTAGATTACGAGCACATTCCCTTTTGATGTAGACAGTGTCATGAGTATGTACACCTGTACAAAGGATGCCCTCTAAATCAAAGTGAGATGGTAGACTCATGAGAAGCCAAAGATAATGGGAAAGGGAAGGTGGATAAGGAAGGATTTCAAGAGGTCCACAAGAAGAAGTAGAACGTGAAAACCCCAGTAACCTTCATGCAACAACAACCAAAGAAAGGATCGAGCCAGGGAAATCTTTTCAAAGCCTTGGAAATGGAGGAGGATGAGAGTGTTAATGAATCCAGGGGCCTGATAAAACATGATAACTCTTGGAAACAGTCAAAAGGCAGACAAAAACTTAAAAGGAAAGAGGAAAAGGAGCCCCAAGAGAAAGAAACCCCAACAATGCAAGAGGAACAAGCAAATATGGAAATAGATGGATCGAAATAGAACTGAGCACAAAGGAACAAGTTATGAGAAGGTTATTAAATGAATGGAAGCATTTAGACAAGAGATTCATTCCTAAAGACCATAAAAAACTATATCGAGAAACCTTTTAGTGATTTAAAGCTAAGCAGGGTTCCCTAACTCTTGATACACCAGATCATTTGGGTTCCCAGATAAGATAGGGGATGGAAGTAACCATAGCAGGGAAATGACGAAAGGAACAAGGTAACAAAAGATTACAAGAATCTATTCAAATGGTGGGAGATATGTTGGTTAATTCTAGAAGGGTGGTACCACTGTCAATGGTTTTCCACCACCTCAACAAGCCTTCCCAATGATATTACATCTAGGAATGTTTGAGACCTCAAGAGTAAAGGAATAAAAAATGTAATTGTAAGATATGATTCACAAAGATCATCCGATTATAATGATAATTCAGGAAACGAAAATTTCAGAAAGCAAATTGAAAGAAATTGTAAAAGGTAAGAAATTGTAATATGAAGTGGTGGTTGAGGATTCCAATGGGAGTGTGGGTGGATTGACTATCTTATGGAAGCCAATGGAGGTGATATTTGATGAATGGGTGAGATTTCCAAGGATTCTATCAGGAAAGTTTTGGCATATTGGATCTTGAGACTGGGCTTTGCTGACGAGGATTTATGGGCCTCAAATTCTAGGAGAAAGAGGGGTTTTCCTCCAAAAGTTTGGAAAAATAGAAAGATTATATGAGGAGGAATTAGGGATTCTGGGAGAGGATTTTAATTTTATCACCTCGGTTAAGGAAAATAAGGGAGGGCTCCGAAGGATGGATTCAGATATGAAGGCATTCTGGGACACAACAAAGGGCCTACATCTAGTGGATATACCTGCAATCAATGGAGTTTTCACTTGGAACAACAGGAAGGGATGATATCATCAGGTAGCATCAAGACTGGTACAATTCCCGGTGTCTGAACAAGTTATAAGTAGAGACATATTTTTAGAAGCCTCTATTTTACAAGGAATGGGATTAGATCATTAGCAAATCATGATAGAGACAGACCTAAAAGTAGGCTGAAAAACTGACCGTTTCTCTTTGAAAACTTCTAGTTATGGGACCTGCTATTTATGGAGAAAGTATAGGGCTAGTCGAGTGAAAATGAGGTGTAAGGGAACAATCATATGCATACCTTTCCACTTAAGTTAAAATACCTCAAGATCCAAACCAGGAAATGGAGCCAGGAAGAGTTTGGGAAAATATGAAAAGAACAAAAGAAACTACAAGAAGACATGCAAGACATTCAACAAAGAGTCATATTAGAAGGCAGATCAGAAAGCTTGGTAGAGACTGAAGGTCGGCTGCTGAACCTGTTAGAAAAAAGAAAGAAGCAACAAGAAATCGTATGGAAACAAAAATACCAAGTCTAATGGATTTGGGAGGGACAACAGATACAGGGTTTTTCCATTAGGAAATAATCCATCATAGACAACATAACTACATCTTCTCCCTCAAGGATAAGGTGGGGAATTGATTGATACAACATGAAGAGATAGAAGAGCTGGTTCTCAACCATTTCCAAAAAATTCTCTCAGAGCTAGACTAGGACAGATTGAATGTCATCGCACGAGTCACACAAGACATCGTGTTATCACCTTGATTGAACCTAAGGTTGAAGGAAGGCAATATTCGTAGGGTAACCACAAACCATGCTTAGCCAAGTAGCTAGCCCTACTAGGCCATGAGAGGGCTCTGTCCGTAAGGATCTCAACCGAGAAGACTAGATCAAGAAATGATATTAGGCTAGGTATAGTAGCATAATATTTGGTATATTTTGAAAGGTCTTGCTGGATTAGGAGGAGCCAAATAGTTAGGGTAAGGAAATTAGGTCAAAATTGCAGGGTGTTCGATGGGGCAAGGTAGGCATAAGGTTCAACACTCTATGGTTTTGATGGGTGAGGTGATTCAAGATAGATGGAAGCTAGAAAGAGCATGTGAGCAACATGGATCCTTCCTAAACTGAAGAAAACATAAACTGTGAATATTTTCCCAAAATAGAGCATAAATATTATGGATTTTGCCTATCAACTTGTTGAATCCCCAAAAATCGGGTTGACAACTGGGGGATAATTGCCCGGTTCGGACCTTGGTTGACATCTCCTTATCCGTTTGGTATAGCGGGTCCAACTGGGGATAATGGGACTAGTTTCCCAATCTAAGGGTGTGTGTGTGTGTGAAGGATCAGATGTTGCAGATCTAAAAGTTCCTATCTAAACGACTTTAATCTAACACTATGCTATTGTAATCTAATGAAAACAACACATCTAATCTATGCTAACCCAGAATGTAATTCTTCTATTATGCGATCTAAAGAGATTTCAAATAATAACTAGTAATAAAGATCATTCAACGATTATAAGAATGGAAATCAATTAAGATGAACCACTTTGCATAAAAAGTTAGACAAAACAATTGTGAACAGCATATCACATAATAAGTTATTCACACATTAAACATAAATAAATGGCTCCACTGTACAAAAGTGGCAAATGGTAACACAAACATTCATGTAATAATATATAAGCAACTAAAAACTATATATTTCTTTAAGAATATAAGCAGAAACAGTCAAGAGATAAAAGTACCATTTATGACTGGTCCTACTCATAAGCTTCAAGCAACAATGATTTATCTCTCCTTGTTCTAATATCTACTAAGAGTACAGAAGTGCAACATCAGTAGCAGATATCAAATGCAAACATTAATAAATCTTGATCCTTTCATTCATCAAAACCTCCTCTGAGGGTGCAAAAGTGCATGTTCTGAGGATAAGTTCTTGACAAATTCCTAGACCCTCCTCTGAATGCATGAGAAGGGTTTAAATACTACTAACTGAATCTAATAATAGTTTCTTTACAAAAAATCAGGATGCGGTTTTCCAATGACTGCCCTTTTTCTAATATAATAAGCAAAAATAAGATTTAAAAGCAAACTATTTCTGTATCTAGTCTTTAAAGTTGCATGTATTCAACATTTGTTCAAGGAGAGTCGGTCGGTTAACTCCTTCTTTGAGCTAGGCTGAGAAAACGGAATCGATGAGTGTCGGCACCACCTTTTCAGCTGCATTTATGATACATTTCATGGTCATCCACTGACTATGCGGTTTTACCAAATATGTCCAGTAACATTCCCAATTTAATATTTTTAGTGCTTGGATCCCTTCTTCCTTTTCTTGTGCTTTCTACTTCCAATCCTCCTCTAATTTTGAATTGTTTGGTAAATATCCTAGAGTAGTTTCAGTGATTAAATTTTCTCTGTGCAAATTCTCATTTATACAGTCAATGAGAATACTTGCTATCATAGCTGCTGTTCCTGCCGCTTTTTCTGCTTCTTTGATTTGATCATCCCACTTACTAAAGAGAAACTCTTTATGATTCTCATTTATCCTGGGTGCACCTGCATCTTTTCCTTCATCTCCATCCTGCCAAGTCAGATAATCAGTCACTTGTTTGTCAGCTAGATCATAGTCGCTTCGTAATTTGACCACTTGATTAGTGATCTTATCATTCATTTCGCAATAGTAACTCCATTGTGATATGTTTTGTCCCAACACTTCTTGTTGTTGCAGTAGTTGTTCTTTCAATGTAATAGATTCTGAAATAAACTCTGTAAGCTTAGGCTCATCTTTATGCATCTCTTGAAAATTTTTCAATTGTTTTCATTTCTCGTCCAGACTTCTTTGATAACCTATTTGCATTTGCTGAAAATCTTCCTGCAACTTTTCAAGCTGTTTGTGTGCCTCATTATTAGCATTAGCCTGTTGCAATTGTTGTTGCAGTAACTGTATTTGATCTTCTTGTTCTTTTAACAATTGTTGTACTTTTGATGCTTTGTCAACAGTAGCAGAAGCATATTCTCCTGCGATCTGCGACAGTTTGGTGAGATTTTCAGTTGGATTACTGTTGGCGTCTTTCAATAAGACATTCAATTGCTCAGCGTCTTGATGCAGTGTATTTTCCAACTTCATTTTCTTTCTCTATCTCCTTACTACTGCATTATGTTAAGGACTATAAAAGATGTCCACAGGAGGAATTTATTCTATATTAAGTACAAGCTCTGAAGATGGAGTGATAGGAGCATGTTCTTTTTCTGAGATATTGCTAACTATGGTTGGGATTACTCCTCCTGCAATCTGAGTATTACTCGTAGGCGTTTTTGGGATTTGTCCTTCAAGATTGATCATTGTATTGAAGGTTTCCCATTCCTTATTCAGCTCGGTTATGACATGTGGCGATTTGATGGTGAGAGAGGGAGGATCTTTTTGCGAGCAGGTAATAACTTGCTGTTGCAGAATTTCCATTGACTGAGCCATGTCTTTAGCTATCTCTTCACTCTTATTTTGGTCGTTCCTGGCTCTTTTAGAATGTCTAGATACTTCTTGCACATACTTAGATTTAGATCTGGAACTACTTGAATTTCCACTGAGGCTAATGCTTGGAGTTGGCTCTCTAGCAGGTAATCACAGCTTTTCTAAAGGAATAGTGGCCAATCTTTTTTCCCTGTATACCTTGAAATTTTGAAAGTCTTCTGGAGATAATTGCAATTGGGCTGCCTGCAAAATTTCTTGAAGCGAGCCTTTAATTTGGAATAAGTCATCAAATAACTCCTTTTTTCCAAAGAATACTTTCACCTTGACTGTAGTTGTGAAATTCTGAGCAATTTCATTTAGGTCAAATGGTCTTGCTGGGATTTTAAATAACTACAGACATGTTATGTTTTGGATTTCTCTAAACGCATGACCTATATCGAACAGCGAAAAGGACCCACAAACCACAAGAAACTGTGGCCATATGGCCTTCTTCTTGTCCTTTAAATCCTTTGTTAGGATGCCTTTTGAACAGCTTTGATATGAAATTTCTCGAGCCAGAAGTTTCTCGGGGATATACAAAGGTAGAACATGGGGGGGAACAATGCTTCCAAAGACTCTAAAATAGGTGAATAATTCCTCAATGAACCATCTTGCGATGGGGATGATATCTATCTGCGCCTTAGGTGAGCACCTCGGGGGGTCTTTATTATATAACATTCTATACAAGGGTAGGACAAGTCCGTGACAAATTTGGTAAAAATGGGGAATGAACTCGAAGTCGCATAATATCTTATGATAAACATGGATGGGTAATGGGTCCTGTTTTGTCCATTCCCAACCCATAATAGGAAATTTAGAAACATAACAAATCAAATCCATAACATATGCGGATAGGTAAAAAGGAGGATAGATATTTTGAGACATGGATCTTTTAGACCGGTAATTGAGAATAGCATTGACTAGGTTATCAGAAAAGATCTTGGCCCAATCTATAATTATGGAATTTGTGGCAGCATCTATTAACGGTAACCATTCAGATGAAAACTTATTGATATCTGGCTTCGCAAATAATCTACAGAGCATGGCCACAACAAAACAATATGGGGAGGTGAGGGAACCAGTGCTGTACATACCATTTTTGTCTTTCTTGAGTGGTTCATCTTTTCTGGACCAATCCTTGGTGGTCTCTGATAGGTTCCGGTTCTCTGCCACGAATTTTTCAATGAATTGCGTATTGTAAGTTTCCTGCAGCTCAAGAAGATGATACATGAGCTTTAAATCTTGTGCAACAAATGATCCAATGAGCCCTTGTCCTTGAATCTTGAACTGTCTGTCTTTCATTTCCGCACTATCAAGTATCCGCTTGATCATGTCCATATATGGGAGAATTTTGTGCCTTGCTACTATGCTATGTAGGAATGAGCATGCTAAATCTTCTAGGGATGCCTCGGAAGAACTCTGTGAGCCTGAGATAGTGGTAACATTCATTATTTTGGGGTTTTCTTCTTCAAGCAATCTGTACATGCCTTCCCATGTTGATATCCCTGTGTCTCTGTTGCAAGTTGTGTCTGTATATAAAGGTGCCATTCCCTTCATCTCGGAGCTCTGAGCTTTATTTTTCTTTCCCATTTCTTCCTGCGTATTGCTATGTATAGTCCTCCGTTCTATGTCCCTATGGATCACAAGTGAAATGGAAATGATTGATCAAGAAAGGTGATGGGAGAGTTTTAAATGTAGCATATACATCAAATATGTCACCTTACATGAAATAATTCTTTGAAAATTACGCGTCCATATTTCATTAATAACTGACAACTAATCTTTTTATTATCATTTAAAGTGCATGATCTTGAGTTAGATTATGGTCAGTGGCTTTTCTTGAATAGCGTGACCGAAAGATTCGCGATGGATTGATTTTGCGATTCACTTCGTAACTTCGCAGATCGCGACATCGCATTATCGCACCATCGTGCTATTGCAAATATAATGTTGCAGAGCTAGTTTGGCTTAATATCGCAACCATCATTTTATCGCGATATCGCATCGTCGTAGATCGCAGAAGTTTTATGTTTGCCAAATTTAGTTAGCCCATTTCCTACGATATGCGATATCGCGATCGGGGTTATCGCAAATCGGTAAATATTGAAGTTTTTATTATTAGTTTTTCTAGAGCGATGCGATAGCCAAACGATAGTACTTTAATATCATTTTACGATGCGGCTTGTTTTTAAAGACCTTTTTCTTATTATAAACTTAGGTTTTTTGACGTATTCAAAAGATCTTCCTAAGCTTACGATGGTAACCTTATTTTGAAGAAAGGAAACTCTTGCTTTTCCAAAAATTTAACTAAGGGTCCCCATTCATTTAATACTCTGTATGACACTTAAATGAAAAAAGGGGGGTGGGGGTTGTTGCTGGCCACAACAATTGGCGATTCACTTGGGAGAACTAGTTATCTCTCCTTTTCTTCTGAACTTTTCAAACTTCCAAAACAGAATTTTTTTAGAAATTTTAATCTTTATTATTGAAAGATAAAGCTCATTATGCTCTAAACTGTCAACGATATTTTGTTTCTCTTTGACTAACCGATAGAAAGTATAGGTGAAGCAATGACCATCACTATTTGGTGGTAAGCGTGTGGTAGCGTCAAGGGTAGAACCGTAAGGGATCGAGAGATATGGGAATCGTAAGGATCGATAGGTGGAAGGTAGTGCATCATTTAGAACAAATAAATGCATTTGATTCCTCAATATATGAAAGCTATCTATCTTATTTTAACTTGTTAAAGCATAAAGCACTATTACGACTTCTTTCTATTTTAATTATTTGCTTTTGTTCTTATATTTACATAAGCCATTACTTGGTTTTGTAAAGATAAAATCAAGTTTTCCCTGTGAACCAGTTTTAAATATGCTCATTTGTCGTAGGTAGAGCCTATGCTGCTAGTAGGCATCCATAGCCTCGACAGGGTTAACTGTTACCCAGCAATGATCCTTTATCCCGCTTAAGGCGATCTACAACTTTCAAAGAAAAATCCACATTTAACACTTATTGCTTTGATTTTGTTTTTTATTCTTAAAGAACAATGTCTTGGTTTGGTAGCCAAATAATGACACAGTCATTCACTTGGTTTACACTTTTGTTGAACAAGATGGCCCGTGATGAGACCCCTTGTCTCTTGATTTCAACAATCTTGAGTCATTGCCCTGTTTTGGTGGGCAGTATTGGCAAAGTCAACAAGTTATAATATCTGTGATCATGATAAGCCGGCTCGTGATAAGGCCTCTTATTCTTTAAGATAAAGTGTATTCATGGATTGTTCCTCTGAATGTTACGATTTTCTCTAGCAGGGAGGAAGTCATCTTTTTCCTTAAGAAAGTTTTGGACGAAAATATTAGAGTTTTTTGGAAACGGTTGTTCTACAGAGAATCTTCATTTCGTTATTGATACCTTTCATTGTGCTGATATAAAACAATTTTTTCACTTAAAGATTGCTTTCAATTTTTTTTTTTTGAAGTTGAAACTAGTATCGTATCTGGGTTAAAGTTTTTTAACTACATCTACTAATAATAAAGATCAAGTTGCCAAAATATTTTCTATTTATATAAGCAAAAGTTCAAAATCTGAAAGAGGAATGGTGTCTTTAGTAAATGTCAAATGCTGTTAACCACCGCAGATTTTATTAGGGGGAAAAATATTTAAAGAAATGAGAGGTAACTATTCCCTTGGGTTATGTACATAATAGGGATAATTTCTTCTTTTATTTTGCCTATCAACTTTTAAAAATTAAATTATCTGCCTAATAACCTAGCTAAATTACTCCTACTCCTATTTTAACTATATACAGAAAAACTTACTAGGTAAAATGATATTTCCAGTGAAACTAACTTTTCATTTTTATTCCTACACGTATGTACCTTTTAAACATCAGTGTTAAGAATAAAACTTTTCTTGGACTGTCAACATTGAATGTGGAATTAGAAAGTGTAACTTCAATCAGAATTCTGCCTAAAATTTCTTCTTTATGAAATCTTCTTTCCAATTGGATACCTATTGGATCATACAAATCAGGATGAATTTCTGTTATGGATTGGTGATCATTCAATAGGAAAGATGACAAGCTAGTTTGTGAATATGAGCTTTTAATTTCAATGGCCTGAGATCTATTATGCGTTAAAGTCAAGCTTTTGGAAATTTCTCATCGAAGGAAAGTTTCCACATATAAATCGCTAAAAAAAATAATGAATGATATATGGAATTTTCCCAAACGAGAATTATCAATTATCGTCAATTGATGGCAAGTTTCCAAACGTAATTTCTCTCGTTGATGATGTCTTGGATGACATAGAAGTTTTTTAAGGAAGGCTGATATTGATTGATCTTGGAATTGAAAAAGTTCTATACTTCCATAACACAATTCAGTTTTCCAAAATGGTAACGCATCTCTCGAATGTTATTTGATAAGGTGTTCAATATACCATAGCAATCTATCGAAATTTTAAAAATTTAAAACACAATCCGATTTTATACAAAATGAATGCAGGCGAGAAAGAATGTAATGATTATCTGTAAAACTAATGTTATAACACAACTGGGATTGATTTGAAACATCTTCTCTTTCACAAGATTTAGCCAGAATTATGGGATCTGAGTAATTTCGAGTTTTGTCTTGTGAATCAGAAAATGAATTATGATTGGGAACAGGCATGGTGGTTTGCTCGCGATATGAATCATAGATCGGGATATTGTCTTGGATAGTAAAATCATGCAAATGATCCGTTACTTTGAAATGAGGATTGGCTGGTATAATTCTTGAATTAGAATATCTCTCATTATCTGAGCTCTGTTGAGTTACTTGAGATAAATCAACATTATCATCGGCTAAGTAACTACCATAAATGACTTCGCAGAATTCCCTAGATTTCTCCTTTTTATCCAGCATAAAAAAGGGAAGGTCAAGTCGTTCATGTTTGTAAATGGCCAAAGGGGTTTCTATAGCGGTCTCTTTATCTTGAAATCCTAATGGTGATTCATTTGGGTAATCCTCTGTACTTTTTGGGATATCATTAATACTAAGGGAAAGAAAATTATCATCACTAAAAACATCAGGATAAAGAGAAAAATGTGATTCTGAAACAATGCATTTGAAAATATCATCGTTAAAAATTTCTTGTTCATCACATTCATCGTAGACATTAGGCTTTAGATCATAGCTTTGTGTGTTCGTATTTTCCAAAAGAGAATTAGTTTGCTGTTCTAACCTTGACATCTGCATTTGTCGACTTGCGATGATATTATCCAACCTTGTCTCCAAGTTGCTTTCCGGTTCTGAGGCAGGCTCTCTTTCAACATTCTCGCTTGTGTCCTCCGAATGTATTAGAGCAAGCATGTCCCCTAATCTTTGGGAATTTTCTTCATCATGAGTGATTCGCATATTCAAATCAAAATTTTCATTCATATTAGAAGAAAATGGAACAAGAATTGGACTAATTTCTACTTGATCAGGCATAAGAGGCAGGGAATAGTTATGCTCAACATAATCTGAAGATTCTTCATTCATGAGTTCGTTCTCAATATCATATTTTAGACAATTAAGATGAAATCACATATTAAAATCCCTAATAGATTCATCTTCTTTTCGTAGATATTCAATTTCATCATATACCTGATCATAATTATAACAATCAAATTTACAAATGAAAGCCTTGACAAATTAGTCCTAGCTGTGAATTGAGGCCACTGGAAGGGTTCTGGACCAGTTTCTTGCTTCCGCTATGAATGTGAGAGTAAAAATTATACATAAAATGCCTTCGTCAATTCCTTGGACATTTGAACTTAAAACATTTTGAATAAATTTGAAGGGCATGATTAAAAGTAGAAGAATTACTCTTACCATTGAATTTTGCCTGAGACAAGAGTCTTACCACTTCAGGTGGGGTGTTGGAAGAAGCGGAAACATGGATACAACTCCAAATGGGAGGTTTGAGAGAAGCCATCCTAATTCAAATATCACAATTGCCCACAACTCCAACAGACAACATGTCCTGCCCTCCTTCTAGCACCAAATATGTTGAAGCCCCGAAAATCGGGTCGACAACAAGGGGGATAACCGCCCAGTCCGGACCTTGGTTGACAGCTTCTTATCCGTTTGGTATAGCGGGTCCAACTGGGGATAATGGGACCAGTTTCCCAATCTAAGGGTGTGTGTGTGTGTGTAGGATCGGATGTTGCAGATCTAAAAGTTCCTATCTAAACTACTTTAATCTAACTCTATGCTATTGTAATCTAATGAAAACAGCACATCTAATCTACGCTAACCTGCGATGTAATTCTTCTATTATGCGATCTAAAGAGATTTCAAATAATAACTGGTAATAAAGATCATTCAACGATTATAAGAATGGAAATCAATTAAGATGAACCACTTTGCATAAAACGTTAGGCAAAACAATTGTGAACATCATATTGCATAATAAGTTATTCACACATTAAACATAAATAAATGGCTCCACCATACAAAAGTGCCAAATGGTAACACAAACATTCATGTAATAATATATAAGCAACTAAAAACTGTATATTTCTTTAAGAATATAAGCAGAAACAGTCAAGAGATAAAAGTACCATTTATGACTGGTCCGACTCATAAGCTTCAAGCAACAATGATTTATCTCTCCTTGTTCTAATATCTACTAAGAGTACAGAAGTGCAACATCAGTAGCAGATATCAAATGCAAACATCAATAAATATTGATCCTTTCATTCATCAAAACCTCCTCTGAGGGTGCGCAAGTGCATGTTCTGAGGATGAGTTTTTGACAAATTCCTGGACCCTCCTCTAAATGCATGAGAAAGGTTTAAATACTACTAACTAAATCTAATAATAGTTTCTTTACAAAAAATCAAGATGCGGTTTTCAAATGACCACCCTTTTTCTAATCTAATAAGCAAAAATAATATTTAAAAGCAAACTATTTATGTATCTGGTCTTTAAAGCTGGATGTATTCAACATTTGTTCAAGGACAGTCGGTCAGTTAATTTCTACTTTGAGCTGGGCTGAGAAAACGGAATCGATGAGTGCTGGCACCACATTTTTAGCAACATTTATGATAGATTTCACGGTCATCCACTGACTATGCGGTTTTACCAAATATGTCCAGTAACATTCCCAATTTAATCTTTTTAGTGCTTGGATTCCTTTTTCCTTTTCTTGTGCTTTTTGCTTCCAATCCTCCTCTAATTTTGTTTTGTTTGGTAAATATCCCGGAGTAGTTTCAGCGATTAAATTTTCTCTGTGCAAATTCTCATTTATACCGTCAATGAGAATACTTGCTATCGTAGATGTTGTTCCTGCCACTTTTTCTGCTTCTTTGATTTGATCATCCCACTTACTAAAGAGAAACTCTTTATGAATCTAATTTATCCTGGGTGCGCCTGCCTCTTTTCCTTCATCTCCATTTTGCCAATTCAGATAATCAGTCACCTATTTGTCAGCCAGGTCATAGTTGCTTTGTAATTCTACCACTTGATTAGTGATCTTATCACTGATTTCACAATAGTAACTCCATTGTGATATCTTTTGTCCCAACACTTCTTGTTGCTGCAGTAGTTGTTCTTTCAATGCAATAGATTATGAAAATAAACTCTATAAGCTTAGGCTCATCTTTATGCATCTCTTGTAAATTTTGCAATTGTTTTCCTTTCTCGTCCAGACTTCTTTGATAACCTATTTGCATTTGCTGAAAATTTTCCTACAACTTTTCAAGCTGTTTGTGTGCCTCATTATTAGCATTGGCCTGTTGCAATTGTTGTTGCAGTAACTGTATTTGATCTTCTTGTTCTTTTAACAATTGTTGTACTTCTGATGCTTTGTCAATAGTCGCAGAAGCATATGCTCCTGTGATCTGCGACAGTTTACTGAGATTTTCAGTTGGATTACTCTTGGGGTCTTTCCATAAGACGTCCAATTGCTCAGCATCTTGATGTAGTGTATTTTCCAACTTCCTTTTCTTTCTCTGTCTCCTTACTACTGCCTTATGTTGAGGACTATAAAAGATGTCCAGAGGAGGAATTTCTTCTATATTAAGTACAATCTCTGAAGATGGAGTGATAGGAGCATGTTCTTTTTCTAAGATATTGCTGACTGTGGTTGGGATTACTCCTTCTGCAATCTGAGTATTGCTCGTAGGTGTTTTAGGGATTTGTCGTTCAAGACTAATCATTTCATTGAAGGTTTCCCATTCCTTATCCAGCTCGGTTATGACAGGTGGCGATTTGATGGTGAGAGAGGGAGGATGAGTCTAGGTTCAGACTCGAAACGTCGACCACAAAATATGAACACTGTGGAAAATCCGAACTCCAATCAGAAATAACTTGCTGTTGTGGAATTTCCATTGACTAAGCGGTGTCTTTAGCTTCCTCTTCACTCTTATTTTGGTCGTTCCCAGATCTTTTAGAATGTCTAGATACTTCTTGCGTAGACTTAGATTTAGATCTGGAACTGCTAGAATTTCCATTGAGGCTAATGCTTGGAGTTGGCTCTCTAGCAGGTAATCACAGCTTTTCTAAAGGAATAGTGGCCAATCTTTTTTCCCTGTATACCTTGAAATTTTGAAAGTATTCTGGAGATAATTGCGATTGGGCTTCCCACAAAATTTCTTGTAGCGAGCCTTTATTTTGGAATAAGTCATCAAATAAATCCTTTTTTCCAAAGAATACTTTCACCTTGACTATAGTTGTGAAATTCTGAGCAATTTCATTTAGGTCAAATGGTCTTGTCGGGATTTTAAATAACTACAGACATGTTATATTTTTTATTTCTGTAAACGCATGACCTATATCGAACAACGAAAAGGCCCCACAAACCACAGGAAACTATGGCCATATGGCCTTCTTCTTGTCCTTTAAATCCTTTATTAGGCCGCCTTCTGAACAGGTTTGATATACAATTTCTTGAGCCAGAAGTTTATTGGGGATATACAAAGGTAGAACATGGGGGGGAACAATGCTTCCAAATACTCTAACATAGGTGAATAATTCCTCCATGAACCATCTTGCGATGGGGATGATATCTATCTGTGCCTCAGGTGAGCACCTCGGGGGGTCTTTATTATATAACATTCTATACAAGGGTAGGACAAGTCCATGACAAATTTGGTAAAAATGGGGAATGAACTGGGAGTCCCATAATATATTATGATAAACATGGATGGGTAATGGGTCCTGAGTTGTCCATTCCCAACCCATAATAGGAAATTTAGAAACATAACAAATCGAATCCATAACATATGCAGATAGGTAAAAAGGAGGATAGATCCTTTGACACATGGATCTTTTAGACCAGTAATTGAGAATACCCTTGACTAGGTTATCAGAAAAGATCTTGGCCCAATCTATAATTATGGCATTTGTGACAGCATCTATTAACGGTAACCGTTCAGATGAAAACTTATCGATATCTGGCTTCCCAAATAATCTACAGAGCATGGCCGCAGCAAAACAGTATGGGGAGGTGAGGGAACCAGTGTTGTACATACCATTTTTGTCTTTCTTGAGTGGTTCATCTTTTCTGGACCAATCCTTGGTGGTCTCTGATAGGTTTGGGTTCTCTGCCACAAATTTTTCAATGAATTGCGTATTGTAAGTTGCCTGCGGCTCAGGAAGATGATATATGAGCTTTAAATCTTGTGCAGCGAATGACCCAATGAGCCCTTGTCCTTGAATCTTGAACTGTTTGTCTTTCATTTCCACATTATCAAGTATCCACTTGATCATGTCCGTATATGGGAGAATTTTGGGCCTTGCTGTTATCCTATGTAGGAATGAGCATGCTAAATCTTCTAGGGATGCTTCGGAAGAACCCTGTGAGTCTGAGCCAGTGGTAACATTCATTATTTTGGGGTTTTCTTCTTCAAGTAGTCTATACATGCCTTCCCATGTTGATATCCCTGCGTCTCTGTTGCAAGCTGTGTCTGTATATAAAAGTGCCATTCCCTTCATCTCGGAGCTCTGGGCTTTATTTTTCTTTCCCATTTCTTCCTGCGTATTGCTTTGTATAGTCCTCCATTCTCTGTCCTTGCGGCTCACAAGTGAAATGGAAATGACTGATCAAGAAAGGTGATGGGAGAGTTTTAAATGCAGTAGATACATCAAATATGTCACCTTACGTGAAATAATTCTTTGAAAAACATGCGTCCATATTTCATTAATAACTGACAGCTAATATTTTTATTATCATTTAAAGCGCATGATCTTGAGTCAGATTATGGTAAGTGGGTTTTCTTGAATAGCGTGATCGAAAGATTCATGATGGAGTGATTTTGTGATTCACTTTGTAACTTTGCAAATCGCGACATCGCATTATCGCACCATCGCGCTATTGCAAATATAACGTCGCATAGCTGGTTTGGCTTAATATCGCAACCATCGTTTTATCGCGATATCACATCATCGTAGATTGCATAAGTTTTATGTTTGCCAAATTTCGTTAGCCCATTTTCTGCGATATGTGATATCGCAATCGTTGTTATCGCAAATCGGTAAATCTTGAAGTTTTTATTATTAGTTTTTCTATTGCGATGCGATAGACAAACAATAGTACTTTACTATCATTTTACGATGCGGCTTGTTTTTAAAGACCTTTTCCTTATTATAAACTTAGGTTTTTTAAAGTATTCAAAAGATCTTCCTAAGCTTACGATGGTAACCTTATTTTGAAGAAAGGAAACTCTTGCTTTTCCAAAAATTTAACTAAGGGTCCCCATTCATTTAGTACTCTAGATGACACTTAAATGAAAAAAGGGGGGTTGTTGCTGGCCACAACACAACTTCAATACATCCACTTAAAATCAATGGAATGATTGATGAATTACTAAAAAATTTTTAGCATATGATCACAATAGAGAAAACTGAATTGAACATCATACCACATGGATCCCAAAGAAATAGTTGCAGTCTTTCATTAATCTCCTACTAAAACTGATACAAAATGATGTTTACTCAAATCCTAAGCATCCCATTGAGTCCAATGTATAAAATGACTGAGAAAACACATAATATAGGCCAACAACCAACTTATGCTAGGCATCAGGGATCAAATCCATGAGTGAAGGAGCAATTGCAAGAAAGGCTGAATTGATAGCTGAAGTGTAGGTTGGTCAAAGTGACTCATCCCTCACTCTAGCAAACGGATTCATTACATGCCACATAGCCATATAACTGATGTATCTACCCTAGCTAAAAGTAGAAAAGTGATAATTACATTGTCTAGATCAATTACATAGGTAAAAATTGAATTTCCCATAGATAAAAGTCAACCTGGAATGAAACAGTCAAAATTGTGGAAAACTGTCAAACATGCAGCATCCTCTTGAAGATAAATTTTGACAACCTTCTTGATGTCCAAATATAGCCAAGGATAGCTCATTTGAAATACTATCCTATCTAGTTTCTATAACAACCCTTGGTTTTCAAAATGGGCTTTATTTACCCCTCCAAAATTGCAATCTCCCAAGGCTTCTCAAACACATAGCGACCAGGCTAGAAAAAAGGCAGAAATGTGATTTTTGGTAGTTTTTACCCTTTTGGCTGATCAATTTTGCTCCAAATTATTAGAAAAGGTACAGGGTGCATGTACTCATCATTCTAAATCCAAAAATTCTGACCAATTTCTCATTGCAGTCCCCAAACAAAAGCACATCATCCTAGGTGCTGTGCATTTCACCATGTTGGCTGTGCCAAAATATCTTCAAAAACAAACAGCAAAGCACATCTTCCTAAAATTGTTTAAAAATGGAAAAATTGGAGGGATGATAGCTGGCTATATGTTTGAGGCATGGAGTGATGCCTCGGCAAGGATATCCAACCTCTTTCTCTCCTCTTCATTGGTTAAAGCCTCAATTTTTGCATGAGCTCTTTTGAGTTTGGCTCTTGCAATTTTGTCTCTCATAGCATAGTGCTATGCCATCCTTCTTTGAATATCATTGTCCTTCTTAGCCTTGCCGAGGAGGTTCTCCAGATGATTATTTACCTTCTCAAGCTAATATTCTTGGTTTTTATTTACCATCTTGGTAAATTTCTCATTCAAGGTGAGCTGATTGGCCATTTATTCCTCCCTTTTCCTTTCCTCCTCCAACGCTCCTTTTAGGCCTCTAGTCCTTGGCCTTCTTCTTGGCACATGTTCATCAAGTGGCTCAGTGACCATAATTCCCATATGCCTTCTCAAGTAATGTCTTTACCTTTTTAGTCTCTCTCTTTGCTTTTTTGAGCTGAATCTCCATGAGCTCATTTTTGACCTCAAACTACCTATTTTCCTGCTCATAGTAGGAAATGATCCATTTGGCCCTACGCAAGTTGACCTCGAGCTCCCCTATGAGTGAATCCTTCTCCTTGATGAAAATAGTTGTGCTTTTATTGTCATCATCTAATTCAACTAACTAAAAATCATGCTCTATCTCATGGAGGTCTTCCTCCTACTATTGGACCTCTACCTCTACAACTTTTTCCTTACCCTTCTATACCTACTTTGTCGATGAAGAAGGAAAGGACCCTCTCACAATTAATGGGGCAAACACTTTCCTATGTCCTCTCTGATAGGTATGTGCCAAGGTACTTAAACCAACCCTTTTGGGCTTGTTGCTCTCACCATGCTCAATATCCTCTTGCCCAGTGCCTTCATCTCTGCGAGGCGAATGAATAGGCTCTTGAAATGGTGATGATGGAGGTGATGGCGTGGCTAACTTATCAAATGAAGACGAATGTTGTATGGACTAAGGTGGAGGAATGGAGGTGGATGGATGGTAGGATGAAAATGCCTCTTGGCCATGCTAAATAGGTGGGACTGTGAAAATATAATTGGATATGAAAGTGTCCCATGCAATGCTAAGCTGATCAAGGTGGTGTAGGACTATCATCTTGATGAGAGAATGATGAAATATGCTATATGACATCTTGTCAATATCCCGATAAAGATAGTAGGGCAGATTCAACATTTTGACTCTTGTAAAATGCATGAGTAATTGGATATAATAAGAATAGAGCCTAGAAAACCTACCCTCACATGTGAAGCACTTCATGATGATTTCCATCATAGGAACATATTTGTCTAGGAGGTAAGAGAAAGGAAAAATATTTCTTTCTTTCTTATGGTTGGGTTTAAGACATGGCTCATAATATCTATAATCCAAATATGCTTATTTAAACCAATTTTCCCCAACATCTGGGATCCCAGTAGCTGCTGATATGATAGGAGAAGAAATGGTAAAGGTGACACCAATTTTTTTTTATTGATTTTCATGGAGGTTGATAATAAATTGTCTCATCAATTTAGAATGATGTTGTGTCCTTTCCACCTTCTCACAAAACTAAAAATAGCTCATATGTTTAAATCTTGTGACAGTGATGGGAGATGCTATGAGCTCTCTGGTATTGGTTGGTTCATATCTAATGATTTTCCCTCATTTTTTATATTTCCTCCTCTGTTTTTTTTTAGCATCACTGTAACTCATGTGTGCTTCTTCTATGATGATTTGTTGCTGTCAAAACCCTAAGGAAATGGTAGAAGGGCTAGTGGGTATGAGAAATGTGGAATGATGTGAGGAGAGATGATGAGGAGGAGATGGGGATGTGTGGAATGAGGGAGGTGATACAGGATAGTTGTTAAGTGAGGGGGAATGGTAGTGAAAGCTAGGAAATGTGATTTGAGATGGTGGGAATGTATTACTAGGGTTTGATCTTAGGAATAACAACAAACAACTTAAATGCTATGTAGCTGAATAATGGAGGGAAGGAGTGAGTAAATTTTCCACCAACCTAGTTTACTGAAGTATATGATGACCAACTTGGAAATTTGGTGGTGACGGAGGGTTTCTAGCATGTTTGGCTCCATCTAGGCGAATGCACAGTGACCCAGGAAAAGGCACAGCGACCTGGTCAAACGCATGGTGACCTCTACAGGAGCGCAACGCCATTATAAATTACACTGTAAACTATGTAAAATGTGTAGTGATCTCTACAGGAGCGCAGTGACCAGGCTAAACATGCATGACCCTGCTGAACACGTCCTCTTGCTCTATTTTGCCCAACTTCACCTTAAAATCACCAATTTTCTTTTGCTAAGAAGTGGTGAGAGTGCTAGAGTGAAAATTAGGGTTTCATGAGTGTCTTGAGAGGCTTTATACTTGAATTGATTTTAATTTATGACTTTTCATACCCACTTTCTAAAGTTCTTTGTCATTTTCATATCCTCACTTTAATGCCTTGTTGACTTTCTAACCTTTTTTTTCTCTTAACAAGTGGATGATGCTTTGATTGAACTGATTTATTTAATGGTTTCATTTTCTTGTAGCAAGGCGAAATTCTTGGGGCAGCTGGGAACACTTATTACATGAAATGACTTGAATTACATCAAAGAAAAAATATAAATTAACTAAAATACTTTGTTTTCATCTCAAAAACATGTTTTTTAGATGAAAATTATATTAGTGAAATAAGATCTTTGTACAATAACCATGACTTATTAGTAATCACTCTTTGTTTATTGGTCATCCTCATACCTTTGCTGCCCTTTATTTACACATGAAAGTATGCTTTTGACCTTGGAAATAAACGTTAAGACCTGATGGAAGGACCTTGAAAATGAACCCTAAGACCTAATTAAAAGACAACTAGCTTGACTCTAAAAAAACATAACTGAAACAATAACTAAATATGACATGGAAATGGGTCAACAAATTTACCTCATGAGGGAAAATTTGATTATCTAAGAAGAAGAGAGCCATCAGTGGACCATTTTGACATGACCTAGTGGAATGATCCAAAAAAATTGAGTATGAGACACCTAAAATGGAAATGCAAAGAGAAGATTTGATCCCTGATGGAAGTATGTAGATACTTACACTAACATTGGCCTTATTGGGGATGGAAGCTCCTTGGAGGTGTCAAGAACAATGTAGACCAAGTGCCTAGCTGATTGGGCCAATACGATCAAACAAATGAAAGACCGAAAACCTTTTTTGAAATTTTTGAAAAATGACTTGATACAAACTGAAAACTGACTTACAACCGACTCTATATTGACTCAAAAACCAACTAAACACTACACAAAGCATTTAAGTTTTATAGCCTTCACTTTAGGCCCCAAGCTCATATGACATTGTATTTCAAAACTTGTAAGGAAAGAAAACTGGTATATACAATGACAACGAAACAACTTCAGCAAGCTGCATCAGAAATAGTAGTGTTTCAGGAGGTTACCATTCACTAGCCCTCTTGAGCATTCTTGACCATCCATTTCATTTAATAAAAATGCATTTCATCCTCAATAGGCTGAGATTCTATAAGGTCCTTTCCATAGATTGTCAAACTTACCATGCTTTCCTTTTTATTCATTTCATGCATCCCATCACAACATTATATCTTCCAGCTGAAACTTTTATGCCTTGGTTTTGCGGTCATAAATTTTCTTTATCTTCTCTTGCAGTTAGAAAGTGTTTTGAGAAACCTCTTCCCTTGTTTGTTGAAGGTGAGTCATTTGATTGATCTGACACTGAATATCATCTTCTTCATTGCCAACTTCTTGCAATAACCTCATAACCGAGACTACAAGGGATGTGGAAACATTGCACCAGTACCATAATCCAATTCAAAAGGTGACATACCTATTGATTTCTTACTGCTCACTATATCAGCCCACAAAGCATTGACAAGCTTTCAATGCCAGTTCCTTTTGTTTTCCTCCAACATCTTCTTAATAATGTTTACCAATGATTTATTTGAACACTTAGCTAGTCCATTGCCTTGTGGATAGTAGGCTGTGGAATGAACGAATGTGATGTTGTCCTTGTTGCAAAACTCAACCATTGTCTTCGACTTAAATGATGCTACGTTATCTATAATAATATTGTGAGAGCAACCAAAATGAGGCAAGATATTAGACTCTAAACACTGAATAATTACCGTGTCTATAGCTTGCCTTGTTGGAATGGCTTTGATCTATTTAGTGAAGTAATCGGTAGCTATCAAAATCCATATGCATTATGTTGATGATGTAGGATGAATTTCTCCTATGAAATCAAGCCCCCTCTACTGGAATGGTGCATTAACCACAACTGGTTTCAAAGGAAGAGGAAGAAGCTTCCTTTTTCACTAAAAAACCTGACATTCGTGGTAGCTCATGACTGTTTTATACAAATATGAAAACAGAGATGGCCAATAATACCCTGCTCTCAAGATTTTGTTAGCTTTTGTTTTCAAAAACAAGTGACCCCGACAATCTCCTCTATGAAAATCATTGATTACCCATTGAGCTTCATTTTACACCAAACAATTAAGAGGAACCCCTCTTGGATCTTTCCAATAGAGAGCACTATCTAAAATGCATAATTTTGTAGACTTTAGCTCTAGTGATCTACCTTTACTTTTCGACATTCCAAGAGGAGGAGAAAGATGCTAAAGAACATATACTATATCAGAATACCAAGGTGAGTTGAGAAACATCTCTGATACTTGAATGAGTGCACCACCATTTTCATCATATGACATTGTTGCAATAAGATTTAAGTCCAGAGAATGAAGATTTGAGTCAGCCATGAGTTTTACGAAGCCTTGACCTTTGATCAGTTTCCTGAGGTTAATCTCAATATCATACTCTAACATCGCTGATATCCACTTACCTCTTCTTCCTTCCAGATCCATTTGCATGAGGAAATATTTGACAGTCGCATTGGGAACATATGCTATTGTATGTGAATGCAGAATGTAAACTCGAAAATCCTTCAATACCTTTATAAGAGCCAAATCTTATTTCTCAATGATGTTATAAAACATAGCAGCATCTTTGATAGTTTGAATGAAAAATGCAATGGGATGTTCCACTTGATCCTCCTTTTGCATCAACACCACAACAAAAGTGTTCTCAAATGCAAATGAAAATCTAATAAAGTCATGAGTATAATCAGGACTAATCAAAATAGGGGTTGTGGTCAAAGCAAGTTTTACCAAGTTGAAAGATTTCATGGCATCCTCGGTCCATTTCATAGTATTGTCCTTCTTCAACATATTAGTTAACTCACGCAAATGCTTGGCCAAATTCGGTATAAATCTACGTAAGAAATTCATGTTAGCGTTGAAGGCTTGAATCTCCTTTCTATTGCACGTAAAGTCTCTTTGTTCAATTACCTCCACCCTAGAAGGATCAATGCGAATACCATCTTTAGAAATTATATGATCGAGAAGCTTACCTTCCTCCACGACGAAAACACTCTTCTTTGGATTTAAGGAAATTTTGAACTCCCTGCATTTCAGAAAAACAATCCTCAGGTGGTGTAAATGCTCATCATTAGAACTAGAGAATGCTATCAAGTCATCTAAGTAAACCATGATGAAAACATCCTTCTCATTAGCGAAAGCTATATCCATGGCCCACTGGAAAGTGGCCTCGACATTCTTTAGCTCAAATGGCATCTTGGCATACTGAAAAGTCCCCCATGGTGTTATGAAGGTAGTTTTGTCTTGGTCTTTTTCATGCACCAAAATTTGATTGTAACCTCAATAGCCATCTAGTAGTGACATTTGTGATGCTCCAACTACTCTCTACAAAATATGGTCCATCTTAGGAAGAGGATAATTGTCTTTCAAGGATACTTTATTTAGGTTCCTGAAATCAATGCACAACCTTATTTCTCTGGCCTTTTTTCATACTAGACCAAATTTGAAACCCAATCAGAGAATCTAATTGGAATAATGATACCAGCTTTAAACAATTTACTTACCTCTTTCTTGATGGATGGCAGCAGCTTTGGGTTGATCCTCCTTAACTTGTGTCCAAATGGATTTTGATTCAGCTTGATAGGAATGGTAAACTGAATGATGTTCTTGTCATATACATTCAAATCTGAGTAATCCCATGCAAAAACATCAGAAAATTCAGAAAGCAACTTAACATACTTAGCCTTTGATTTGGGAGATAATGTTTTTGATAGCTTAACAAGCTTGGGCTGGTCTGTTGTTCCAATGTTTACATCTTTAACTCCTTTGTTAGTAGGAACCAAGCTTGGTTTTCTCACCACATCATCTTGATCAAACAACTCCCCTAAAGGTATAAGACCTCTAGGAATAACATTATCCTTTAGTTGTAAAACATCCATCTAATTTACCTTGATGTCTTATTCATCATAATCACTAACATCATCAATGAAAGCATTCTTAAATTTCGCTTCATTCTAAAAAAAGGAACTAATTTCATTGTCATCCTAGAAAACTTTCCAATATCTTAGATCATCAAGAACAATAGGCCTATGTTTGACATGAATTTCAAATTTATTGCTAGAATTCATTGGAATTGTCAGATTGCTCGTTGTTGCAGCAAGTGAATCAGCAATGATGCTTTGACTTAGCACCAACGTCAATGTGTATTATGGAAACATTTTCAAGATATCCAGGACTGTGTTCCTATAAGCTCTCATCTATGGATTCTTTTCTTGATATTCTCTTTTGACATGTTTAGTCACTCGCTCTGAATCACCATAGACAAAAATCCTTTTTGCACCCATCTTCTTCAAAATATTTAGACCTGTAATCAATGTCTTGTACTTCACTTCATTGTTAGAGAAATCGAAAGCTAATTTATAGGAACACACTCTAACATTACTTGGAACTTTGTCTGGCTAAAAAATAGGACTTCGAATCCAAATTCCAACACCTACACCATCTTTACCCAAAGCACCATTGAAGTCCATCCTCCAAAGGTCGTCTTCATCTTCCAGATGTTCAAATTCTTCTTTTGTTTTGATCTTACTATTGTTGGTTGCTTCATTTTCCTTTTCTTCACTGATTTTCTTCTCCTATGGAGGCTGCTCAAAAGGAATTTCCATTTTTTCCTTTTCTTGATTAAGAACTTCTCTAAAAGTTTTGGAGATTTCTGGTACATCATCTACTTCTATGAGCTGAATATCTACATCATTCAATCCAGTATCAGTGTACAAAACAAAAACTCTAAATATGTATGTACAACATTTATTGGATGATTTATGAGCTTCTCTTTACTAGAGATCATATATTTCATCTTCTTTTCCCCACACAGCTTCCTCAATTAACAGAAAACAGGGATTGTAGCATAAGAGAAGTCAAGTTGTAAAGTTCCTTTCAGTTTGGCTTCCCACAATCTAGAAAACAACATACCAAATGGAGGTGGTATATCAGCAACTACCACGTCCATCAGAACATTCTTGGCTAGGATTTGATCTAAGGAAACTACCAAATCTTTGATGAGACGAATGCAGTGAACTCTACCAGAATCAAATGAGTACAAATCATGATATTTTTGGGTGATATCTAGGCCCAAATTTTCCATGATAGCTTTGGGTATCAAATTGTGGGAAGCTCTGGAATCAAGAATAGCATTATGAAGAATATACTCGTGCAGTCTATGACTCAAATAAAAGGGTGGGACCTTGCTATCTTCTAGCCGACCTTCTATAGCTAGACCAAAAATAAGTTCAAAATGATCATCCTCAACATTCACCATGTCAGACAAAGGATCAATTTGCAGTATTCTATACACATGATGTTTTTAATTTCTATTCTTAATAAGCTCAGTCAACAGAATGGACACTTTCAATTTAGCAATTTCACTTTCTAAATTAAAATATGTGACTTTTTCTACTTCTTTGACACTGATGTCCCTCTTATCTGTTTTCTCCTTTGTTTCACTATCCTTTTGCTAGTTGTCTTTCTCTTTTGTTGATCTACTTGTTGATGGTTGATTTACCTTGCTAGGATTTTGATTAGCAAGCTCCTTTCCCTTTTTTTGACTGTTTTAGGGATCATTCTTTGACTGAACACCCTTCCTTTTCTGAATAGGACTGACTGGTACATCTCTTCTCCTCAAGAGATATTGTCTCTTCTATGTGCTCAAAGCATTCATGTAACCACGTTGATAATCATCAGATTTGGCCTCCAAAACAACATCATTTTCTAAGATGTAATCCTTGTCCTTTATAATGTTAGAACTTTTTGCATACTCATCACATTTGATCAAAAATATAGGCATACTGTCCACCATGAAGAAGTGATTTGTTTCAATTATCAGATCTTCTTCCTCTATTTCTTCCACTCCTTGAACATAATTCTATTGTAAGGATGTTCTGATCTGTTGTTGTTGTTGTGCTGGTTGTTCTAGTGCTTTTTTCTCTCTTTTCTTGATTCAGAATTGGGGCTACTTCTGCCCTCTAAAGTTTGGATTTCGGATCTGTGTTTTAGGTCTGTCTGCGATACACAATCAGTCAACCATCCTTTCCATTGTTTGAATCAATGTGTCCATTTTCACATCTGAAGAATATGCTTCTTCCTTCATGGTCACTCTTTTCTCTGATCTCATTCATGCTCTTTTGGCCAACAAGTTCACTTCTTTGCTCACAACATTCTTTTGCATGTCTCCTAGAGTTGTAGGATCACGTTCACATAACCGATAAGCCATATCGCCATCAAATCCATCTGGAAACTTAACCAAATCCAATGCCTCTAGTGGTTTGATATTTGCAGGTATAACATTGTACACGACATTAAACTACATTAAATCTTACACAATAGTCTTGCACACTCTTGCCAACATTTCTTTTGATGTTCTCATATTCAGACAAAATATGAATGGGATTCTTCTTCACCTTCCACCAATCTAGAAACTACCTTTGGAGGATGGGTAGAGTAGTGATAGAAGCTACTGGTAGGGCTCTGAACCATTTCTGGACTTCTCCTCCAAAACTTTGTACAAATAGCCTCATCATCACATCTTCAATTTCAACTTCATGGAGGTTAAAGAATTTATTCATCTTGTTTACATGTTGTTGAGCTATAATGGTTTCGGTTCCATCAAAGAAAGGTATTTTGGTTTGATAATCAGGGGGCATGGCCCCAGGATTTTGAGGAAAAACAAGGGTTGCATATCGGGTAGCAATAAATGGAGGTGGGTAAAGTGGTGGATTTAAGGTAAAGATTGGGATATTCGGTATACTCAAATGGGAATTAATGATAGCTTGAGTGGTGTGAACAATTTGTGAATAAGAAGGCAGAGGGTAAGAGATAGATTGAGTAGTAGTAGATGCAAAGGAGTATTTTAGAAATCAACAGATGGCCTATGAGTCTTATTTTGCACCCAATTGTTTAAGTTTGAAGAGAGGTAGTGCAAATGATCAAGAGTATGAATAAGTTGTGACCCTAATTTATTGTGTGAAAACGAGTCTTCGACGGGGTTATAAAGAGATATAGAGGAATCAAAAACTGTCTGATCAATCCAATTTAAAGATTTACTGTAAAATAAACTTTGCTCAAAATTAATATCAAACTCAATGTCTTGCAAAGTGTCTAATCTTCCCGAGAGTGAATTAACTTGAGGAATGAAATCCTCACTTGGTTGTTCTCCAGATAAACTAGTTTTCTCTACAACTTTCCTAGATTTTTGCCCAATTTTATGAGGATCATTGACAATGGTTGGAGGATTCAGATTTGGATTGGACCTGGTGTACTTTTGGGAAGCTAGTATGTCTAACTTTGAAATTTTATACACTGCTTTACAACTTTCCAATTCAGCTTATTAAATTCTAAAACTCATCACCCACAACCTTAAGAATTCAAATGAAACATCATACAGGGGTCATTAGATTCTAATGTTTCATTCCCCAGTATGGTCACCACTATGTTATCACCTAGATTGAACCTCAGGCTGAAGGAAGGCAATGCCAGGGTAACCACCAACCACGCTTAGCCAGGTAGCTAGCCCTACTAGGCTAGGAAAGGGCTCTCTCTATAAGGATCTCAGCCGAGATGAGTAGATCAAGAAATGATATTAGGCCAGGCATAGTAGCACAATGTTTGATATATTTTGAAAGGTATTGCTGGATCAAGAGGAGCCAAATAGTTAGGGCAAGGAAATTAGGTCAAAATTGCAAGGTGTTCGATGGGGCAAGGTAGGCACAAGGTTCAACACTCTAGGGTTTTGATGGGTGAAGTGAATCAAGACATGTGAGAACCTAGAAAGAGCATGTGAGCAACATGGAACCTTCCTAAACTAAAGAAAACATAAACTCGGGATATTTTCCCAGAACAAAGCATAAATATTATGGATTTTGCCTATCAACTTGAAAACATCCACTTAAAAGCAATGAAATGATTGATGAAGTACAATTTTTTTTTAACATATGATCACAATAGAGAAAACTAAACTGAACATCATACTAAATGGATCCCAAAGAAATAGCTACAAGATTTCATTAATCTCCTACTAAAACTGATACAAAATGATGTTTACTCAAAGCATAGGCATCTCACTTAGTCCAACCTATAAAATGACTGAGAAAATAGATAATATAGGCCAACAACCAACTCATCCTAGGCATTAGGGGTCGAATCCATGAGTGGAGGAGCAGTTGCAAGAAAGGCTGAATTAATAGTTGGAGTGTAGGGTGGTCGAAGTTACTCATCCCTCACTCTAGCAAATTGATTCATTACATGCCACATAGGCCATCTAACTGATGTATATACCCTAGGTAAAAGTAAAAACATGATGATTACATCATATAGATCAATTACATAGGTAAAACTTGAATTTCCCATAGATAAAAGTCAACTTGGAATGAAATAGTGAAAATTGTCAAACATGCAGTAACCCTGGTAAACGCAAAATGACCTTGGTCAAAAACATAGCATCCTCTTCAATATGACGTTTGACCTCCTTTCGAATGTCCAAATGTATCCCAGAATAGCGCATTGGAAATCTTATCCTGTCTAGTTTCGAGAAATTCCCTTGGTTTTCAAAATGGGCTTCATTTACCCCTCCAAAATTGCAATCTCCCAAGACATCTCAAAGACGCAGCGACCATGCCATTAAAGAGGCAGAAAGGTGATTTTTTGGTAGTTTTTGACCCTTTTGGCTGACCAGGTTTTCTCAAAATTATTAGAAAAAGTACAGGGTGCATATCCTCATCATTTTGAATCCAAAACTGTTGACCATTTGCTCATTGGATGCTTCAAACAAAAGCGCAATGTCCTAGGTGGTGCGCGTTTGACCATGCTAACAATGCCAAAATTTCTTCAAAAAGACACAACAAAACATATCTTGCTAAAATTGTTCAAAAATGGCAAAAATTGGTGGGCTCATAGATGGATATATGTTTGAGACATGGAGTGATCCCTCGACAAAGATATCCAACCTCTTTTTCTCTTCTTGATTGGTCAAAGCCTCAATTTTTGCATGAGTTCTTTTGAGTTCGGCTTTTGCAATTTTGTCTCTCATAGCATAGTGCTTTACCATCCTTCTTTGAATATCATTGTCCTTCTTAGCCTTGCCTAAGAAGTTTTCCAGATGATCATTTACCTTCTTAAGAAAATATTCTCAGTTTTCATTTACCATCTTGGAAAATTTCTCATTCAAGGTGAGCCAATTGGCCATTTCTTCCTCCCTTTTCCTTTCCTGCTCCAAGGCTCTTCTTAGGCCTCTAGTCCTTGGCCTTCTTCTTAGCACCTGTTCATCAAGTGGCTCACCATATTTCCCATATGCCTCATCAAGTAAGGCCTTTACCTTTTCAGCCTCTCTCCTTGCCTTTCTGAGCTAGATCTCCTTGAGTTCATTTTTGACCTCAAACTGCCTATCTTCCTGCCCATAGTAGGAAATTATCCATTTGGCCCTTCACAAGTTGACCTCGAGCTCTTCTATGAGTGCATTCTTCTCCTTGATGAAAATAGTTGTGCTTTTACTATCATCATGTTCATCTGATTCAAATAACTGAAAATCATGCTTTATCTCATGGAGGTCTTCCTCCTGCTGCTGGACCTCTGCCTTTACAACTTTTTCCTTACCCTTTTGTACTTACTTTGTTGATGAAGAAGGAAAGTCCCCTCCCACAATCAGTGGAGCAAACACTTTCCTATGCCCTCTCTGATAGTTATGTGCCAAGGTACCTAATCCAACCCTTTAGGGCTTATTGCTCTAACCATGCTCAATATCCTCTTGTCCAGTGCCTTCATCTATGCAAGGTGAATGAATAGGCTCATAAAATGGTGATGATGGAGGTGATGGTGTGGTTGAATCATAAAATGAATATGAATGATGTATGGATTGAGGTGGAGGAATGGAGGTGGATGGATGAGAGGATGAAGGTGCCTCTTAGCCATGCAAAATAGCTGGGACTGTGAAAACCTCATTGGATATGAAAGTGTCCCATGCAATGTTAAGCTGATCAAGGCGGTGTAGGACTATAATTTTTATTATAGAATGTTGAAATATGTTATGCATTTGATGATCATGATCTTTCCTTCAGGCAATGTATGACACCTTGTCGATATCCTGGTAAAGATAGTAGGGCAGTTTCAGCATTCTGACTCTTGTAAAATGCATGAGTAACTGAATATGATAGGAATAGAGCCTAGAAAACCTGCCCTCACATGTGAATTACTTCATGATGATGTTCATCATAAGAACATATCTATCTAGGAGGTAAAAGAAAGGAAAAATCCTCCTTTCATTCTTATGGTTGGGTTTAAGATATGGCTCATAATAACAATAATCCAAATCTACCTATTTAAATCACTTTTCCCCAACATCTAGGATCTGAGTAGTAGCTGATATGATAGTAGAAGATATTTAAAGGTGACACTAGCAAAGGTTGCTTTATTGTCATGGAGGTTGATAATGAATTGTCTGGTTAATTCATAATGATGTTGTGTCCTTTCCATATTCTCACAAAACTCAAAACAACCCATATGTTTAAAGCTTGTGATAGTGATGGGAGATGCCATGAGCTCTCTAGTATTGGTTGGTTCATATCTAATGATTTTCCCTCATTTTTTATATTTCCTCCTCTATTGTTTTTCTCCATCACTCTGACTCGTGTGTTCTTCTTTTGCCATAATTTGTTGTTGTCAAAACCCTAGGGAAATGGTAGAATGGATTATGGGTATGGGAAATGTGCAATGATGTGAAGAGAGATGATGAGGAGGAGATGGGGATGTGTGGAATGAGGGAGGTGATAGAAGATAGTTGTTAAGTGAGGGGGAATGGTAATGAAATCTAGGAAATGTGATTTGAGATGGTGGGAATGTATTACTAGGGTTTGATCTTAGGAATAATAACAAACAACTTAAACCCTATGTAGATGAATAATAGAGCGAAGGAGGGAGTAAAGTTTCCACCAACGTGATTTGCTGAAGTATATGATGACCAACTTGGAAACTTGGTGGTGATGGAGGGTTTCTAGCACGTTTTGGCTCCTTCCAGGTGAACGCACAACGATCCAGGAAAATGCGACCTGGTCAAACACGCAATGAACTCTACAAGTGCACAACGCCGTTATAAACTACATTATAAACTTTGGAAAATATGCAGTGACCTCTACAGGAGTGCAACAACTAGGCAAAATGCACAACGACCTTGCTAAACACGTCCCCTTGCTCTGTTTTGCCCAATTTCACCTTAAAATCACCAATTTTCTTTTGTTAAGGAGTTCAGAGAGTGCTAGAGTTCAAATGAGGATTTCATGAGTGTCTTGAGATGTTTTATACTTGAATTGACTTTAATTTATGAGTTTGCATACCCACTTTCTAAAGTTCTTTTTCATTTTCAAATCCTCACTTTAATGCCTTTTTGACTTTCTAACCTTTTTTTGCTCTAGACAAGTGGATGATGCTTTTATTGTATTGATTTCTTCAATGGTTTCATTTTCTTGGAGCAAGGAGAAATGATTGGGGTAGCTGGAAACACTTATTACATGAAATGACTTGAATTACATCAAAATAAATAAATATAAATCAACAAAAATACTCTGTTTTCATCTCAAAAACATGTTTTTGAGATGAAAATTACATTAGTGAAATAAGATCTTTGTATAATAAACGTGACTTATTAGCAATCACTCTTTGTTTATTGGTCATCCTCTCTGCCCTTTATTTACACTTGAAACTATGCATTTTACCATGGAAATGAACCCTAAGACGTGATGAAAAGATAACTGCCTTCACTCTAAAACAAAAATGTAATTGAAACCATAACTGAATACAACATGGAAATGGGTTAACAAATGTAGCTCATGAGGGAAAATTTGATGATATGAGAAGAAGACAACCATTAGTGGACCATTTTGACTTGACGAGTTGAATGATTCAAAAAAAAAAAGTATGAGACACCTAAAATGAAAATGCAAAGAGCAGATTTGATCCCTAATAGAAGTGTGTAGATATTGACACTAATACATCAGTTGGCTAATTTCCCAAGAATAGAATATGGCCTTGATGTGGGCAGTGATTCTAGACGAAGTAGAGGAGATTGTCAAAGGAATGGCAAATAACAAAGCCCTGAGATGAGATGGGTTCATAATAGAATTCTACCAAGAAGCATGGAAATCTATTAGTAAGGATATTTTGGAAGTGGTGCAGGAATCACAGAGAAATAAAAAAGTAATCCTCAGTATTAATTCTACGTTTATTGCTTTAATTCATAAAGCAACCAAATCAGAAGACCTATAGGGATTTAGACCAATTTCTTTATGTAATGTCATCTCAAAAATCATCTCTACTATCATTTTCAAATGCCTAAAGCCCCTCCTTTCAACCTTGATTTCTTAGGAGTAGTCGAGCTTTGTGTATGGATGTGAATTCTCAGATGGCATCATTACCTCTCAAGAAATGATTCATTCCCTAAAGCATCTCAAATATATTGGTATGATGATTAAGCTTGACCTTTCCAAAGCCTATGATGGTTTGAATTGGCCTTACCTGACAAGGGTTTTGAATTCTTTTGACTTTAAGCAACGATGATAAACTGGATCTTATCTCTCGTGTGAACCCCAGTGTGTTCCATTATTCTCAATCGCTCTCCATCCAGAACCTTTAATCCTACTGGGGGCCTTCAACAAGGGGACTCAGCCTCTCCATTCCTTTTCATCTTAGCTACTAAGGGATTGGGAACATTCTTGAAATTAGTGGTCCATTTGTCCCATCTAAAGGGTTTTAGACCTTGGGGCTTTGGTTTACCCATCACCCATCGAAAATTTGTGGATGATATCATGCTATTATACCATGTTTATCTAAAGGAAGCCCGAAAAATAAAAGAAATTATGCAGGAATTTATGAGGGCCTCAGGCACACTAATTAATAATAAGAAATCAAAAATCTTCTTTTTAATGACCTTAGAGCAACCCAATCGTTACTGGCCTGCCTAATGGGATTTGCTATAGGGACAATACCTACGAAATATCTAGGTATAACTCTAGCATATAACTCCCTAAAAACCTCATGCTGGAAAGACCTCATTGTAAAAATACAATCGAAGTTGAGTAGACGGGCATTTCGTGCTCTCAACCAAATGGGTAGAACTATTCTTCTAAAAACCTTCCTTCAATCTTTCCTGATTTTCCAACTATCTGGTATCAAAATCCCTAAAACCTTATGTTTTCCCATGGTAGATATTTTAAGGAAATGTTTATGGTAAGGGGCTTAGAAAGTAAATAAATAGGTCTTAGTATCATGCAGCATGCTAACTCTTCTTAAGATGGATGGAGTCCTATGTCTGAGAGACCTGTACATTTTAAACGAAGTTATGGGAACTAAGATATGGTGGAGATGGATAAAATGTGGCCCTGACTTATGGAAGAGAATATGGACCTAAAAATATGGAATGTTGATCCAACCTGAAGATATCCTTAGATATAGGGATCCTCCTCAAGGATCTACAATCTGGAACTTGGAAGTAAAGAACATGGACCTAATCAATCATTACTTCTTCTAGGAAATTAGAAATAGTCGCACAACCTTGTTTTGGTAGGACTCTTAGTAGCAAGGAAAAACACTATTCATTCAACAAGATCTTGGAGACATTTTCCTATATACAACCAACAAGAATTACTATGCAGTGGACAAATTTTGGAAAACCCTTACCCAAAGTGGAGGATGGTTTAAATGGAAAGAGGTAGGGGACTAGCCAAACACCCGACCCTTAGAGCAATGGAAAATCATGGATTGAGAACTCTAATCAAGGAAAATAATGTACCAAGAGGGGAAAGACATTCTGTTATGGGCATACAAAACTAAAGGCACATTTACCATTAAGGAATCTTATAAAATTAGAGTGGAGGAACCCTAAAACCACTTGTTTTCTCTATGGAAGAAGATCTGGATGAGAAAATTCTAGCCAAAAATTGTGCAATTCCTATAGTTGGTATGTCATGGGAGAATCCTCACATGGGACTAGCTACGGAAATGAGGTCAACAGGGCCCCTCATGCTGCATTCTATGTGGCCAACATAGTAAAAACTTGGAACATCTATTGGACACTTGACCCATTCCAATTTGAAAATGGAACTAGCTCAGGAACTTGTTCGACCACTTGGACAGATACCCCCTGAGCATCAAAGAAACTATAATCCAATGGCACTAAGGTATCTTCTCGAGCCCTGTCACAAATCCATCATGGAATTTAGCCCTGGGGTTTATAATATGGGCCATATGGAAGGAAAGAAACAATAGAATATTGAAATATAAAAAAAATCTCAAGAGATAATATGGGAAGGGATCATACATAATATAAGAGAGACTATACTCAGAAAAATGGCACACGGATGACTAGAAAGCTACTATAGAAGAAGCAAGAATTGTAAAGTTGTTGAACTTATCAGCAAGTATGATAGCACCAAGCTCATGGAAAGACTTTAATCCCCCCACATCATCACCCCTTCATTTCATGAGACCAATGTGAGGTTTTATTAAATTAAGCTTTGATGGGGCATCGAAAGGAAACACATGTTACGCCGATTTTGGTGGCTTATTTAGATATTATAAAATGAAAACTAGAATAATCTTCGTAACAGACTATGGGTATTCCAGTAACAACGAGGAAAAGTTCATTGCAGTTAAACATGGCATGCTTTTATAAAATAAAATAGGGTTCAAAAGAGCAGTGATAGGAGGAGATTCATGACTGGTGGTGGACATAACTAAGAAGCTAATTCAGGCCCCCCATTGAGAAAAAATGAGTCATAGTTGGCGCATAGCTCATTTGGTGTAGGAGGCTCGAGATATCCTGCTGTCGTTTGATTATATAATAACCACTTATGTCAGATGTGAAGGAAATAAAGCTATCAATTTCCTAGAATAATAGAGTTGTTCCCATCGTGGAAGCACGATAGAAATGGCATGGCCACCAAACCATCTAGATAATGATATGATTCCACTCCAAGTTATCCTAGAGAAAGATAACAAAGATAATCAACAACAAGAGGTGAGAAGGAATCACCATCTCCGATTGGTGTGTGATCCAACATTAGTGGGCTTTTTCGAGCCCAGAGATTAGAGTGGATCTTCAAGATCATCACAACCACCCTTCACATGTAGCCAAAACTTGAAGCAATAGCGGAAAGCATGCAATGCGTAATGCCTGAAGGTAGCAGAGTTTTAAGGACAGTTGGAGTGGGAAACATTCCACTCACCTTATTGAGGAAGGTAGCTTGGGCACTCATGCTCTTGTGGAACTAGTGAGTAAGGGGAATTCATGGAAGACAGATATCACCAACATCCTCAATTATTTGTAGTGATTCTTGGTATATTATCGATCTTAACCTTGCAAACTTAGTTAGAATGGAGCGGTTTATTCAACATTAGGTCGGGGAATTGAATGTGTGTGGGCTATGGGGTCATGAGCACTCAGAGGGTCGGAGGCATGGCCTCACTGGGTTTAAGGTGGGGCCTGTTTCCATTGTTATTCTCATCAAGTTCCAGTAGAGTTTTGGATATGTCTCTCTCACATTAGTGCATGAAAGGTCGTGGTTGTAGAGAGTAGGGTATGTGGAAATTCCCTCACGAGGATCTGGAAGTACTAAAAGTGGGTTGGGCCTATGGAGAAGTGTGGGCTGGTCCAAATTACCTCAATATATAAAGAGACAGGGGTTTAGGGAACTCCAGATACACCCTCTAGTGGTAGAGGGGTGAAGCTGGAGAAGTCTTGCCAGCTAGTTTATGGGTTGGTGTAGTCGCGTGGACTAGAATATCTCAGATTGGGAACCTCTGTTTGGACAGAGTTCAACTTGGGTATCAGTGTTGGGTATGAATTGAAGATGAGCAATTGAAGTTTTTCATGGTGTATTAGGTCTCGATTCCCATAACCCAGGCACTTGATATGGTGTCATGTAACAAGCGGTTTGATGGGCTATGGGCTAAATTCCCTGACACTCTTGAATCCCCTTTCAATTATTGTTACTATGTTTGGTTGATGAAGTTCATTAACGGTGGAGAGTGTTTCCATAATACCAAGGCCCTGGAAATAGTTGGCACAACTAGTTCGCTCAAGCTCTACACTAGGTAGAGGAAGGCAATTGAAAATAGTGACACTATAATCCTATTTTGTTATACAATTACTTGTAATAAGTGGACTGGGTTCCTTACTTGGCAGGTTTCGTTTCAATTTGAAGAAGGTTTGTAGTGTGGGCATGACCTCTCGCAGTGTCGAGCACCCAAACTGCACCCCTAGGCTCGTGGAAATCTGGTGTTGGGAAAATAATAATGTTTTAAGGGAATGGCAATAGAATGACTCGAGAAAAGGGAACAAAGAAAAATGGCAGTGGAAGCTGAGGATGGGGAAAGTAGACAAAGGAAGCCTCATCATCGGGAAGCCAACCCAGCTCTTCTAGTGGGGCAGCTAGGATGGGACGAGGGTGCAAGACAGCCTCACATATAATTGAAGAAGTGGTCGAAGCTTTCAATGCCAGCAGATCCAACCCAGTTCGGTAGTTGATTTAAGAATGGGGAGATGAAATCTATCAGACTGTGGAAGACTTTGATTTACCCATGGACGATTGGAAAGTAGTGGTCCCCGATCCAAGCCATACTTGTGGAAGAGTAACCCAATACAAGCAGACATTGTGCTTAATCTGGATGATGAAGAGAATTTTGACGAAATATCTAGAATAGTTTCCTCATGAAACAGATGTAGCCCGTTAGGGGAAATCAGATTACACCAAAGAATTAAAAAAAAATCAGTTCCAAGTGCAACAACAGAGTGGTTGGCTGGCTAGGGCGAATTGAGCAGCACATCCCCTGTAATACACACACCACATGGAGCTGTCACGTTCCAATGTGAAGGACCCTACTCAAGTGGATTCAACTAATGATGAGTAGTGACAATGCAACCATGCTTTTACATTCTGAATACTTTAGTCCTATAGTTTTAGACTTATTATCAGTTATGTTTATAGTTATTTCGAGAATAGGAAGGGTAAAGTCTCTCTGGTTTACATAGCATGGCTGGATAGAGATATTATTTTTTTATTTTGGATGACATATTTTGAGGTGAAGTAGCCAACAAACCTAGTTTCCCACTCGGCAGGTTGAGGCCACCTAACTCTTAGACATATGGATGTAACCTTCTTTATTTCGAAAAATGAATAGAAAGGTACCACCAAGCTTACAAAAAAAGAGAAAGTTTCTTGGCATCAAGTAATTTATTTTCTATTTATAAGACTGAGTCATTCATCTTGTTGACTAATATGTGATTCAATTCATAAAGTGGGGTTTAAATTTATGAAAAATATTAGGATGGTGTGGTGGGTGTTTATAGACATTCAAGTGTATAAACGATTTGACATAAATTGTTGGTTATGTATTTATAATCATGGAGAATTCACCTTGTTGACCAATATCTTATTGGGTTCATTCATAAAGTGTGGCACAAATATGAAAAATAAAGTAAAAAAGGTAATTGTTGGGAAAAGGTTTAGAGAAATCTTATGAGGGCATTTGTAAATATTATGGTGTATAAAAAGAGATATCTAGAAGACATTTTTTTTCATTGCTTGGAAATATGAAGTGAGAGTTGTCCATAAAAAATTATATATTTATTAACATATAATGAATTAGTGTTGTTTTTAATATTCCATGAATTTATATGTTATGTTATAAGTTATCTAGTGAAAACATTTCTATTTACAAATTTGAAATTAGATCAAAAAATATAAGAAAAATAATTGAGAAGTAAAAATATAGAAACTAGAGAAATTTAACAAAATAATTTGTTATATGTTAGGACATATATTTAAACAAATATCTTTTTGCCAAATATTTTATTAATGATAAAACGCCTTAAAGGAAATATAAATAGTTAGACATTTCTAGGAAATATAAATAGGTAGACATTTCTATGGGTTCAAAAAAAAGTGAAAATATGATAAATTAAGAAATGAGTAAATTCCTAAAACCTTTTAGTTTAAATTAATTTAGTTTAAATTAATTATTTTAATAAAAAAAAACTAAAAATATATAAATATTTTTTCTAATTTACTAAAAAGATTCATAAATTAAACTTAAAATAAAATAAGGAATATATCTATTTGAAATATTACATTAAATATGCATGGAGAAAAGAGTGAGATGGGTTATTTTTAACTCCTATCAAGAAATTGATATTCAATATGTATAGGTTTGGGGAGTTCATTAATAGTTAGGCTTAATTTTTATAATTGTATCAGCGATTATAATTGGCAATATCAAGAAAATTCGCTATGAAAGAGGTTTGGAGACTAGATGATAGTTATCCAACATGTATGTAAGGTTAAATAGAATACTAGCTCGATTCAATCCTTAATTTTACATGGAATAAGTTTGCAAATAGAAAATTTTGAGGTTGTTTATTTCTTCCACATCTCAATTGAAAGGTCGATTCAAGTGAGATTTCAAGGTACTAAAGGTTTTAAAAAGCATTAAAAAAGGAATGACAAGGAATGACATGGATGGTGGTCCATGGCCTAATGTCATACCCAACTTGGATTTTTGATCCTGCAATCTCTCTCTCATCATTTTGGTGGTTCGTATTCTCTTTTGGATTTTGGGTCCATGTGCACACTTGGACAAACCACAACCATAGTCAAAGTAGGGGACATTTGGAAGTTGGTTCACATCCTTCATAAATTTAGATGGATGTAGAGACTTGGTATTTTCATATCCCAGAACCAACAAACACCCCTATGGTATTTCGATTTAAGGAAGAAGGATGTAAGCGGAAGAGACATTAATTTGGAGATTAAATGCATGGCTTGGAGAATGTTCACGGTTAATTGTAGAATTGAAGAAGGTGAGAGAAGCCATGGTTTGGTGGGGGCATACATGGTTATAAGGAGAGTCGTTTCTCGAGGAAGTTGAGTTCGGTTATTCAAAATCCGAAGGGAGAAAGGTTTGGTTATTGGTATTCAAATGGAATGCATTTTCTATGTCGATATTGAAATGGAGTGACCAATACAAAGAAAGATGAATTGAATTGTGAATTGGATTACTTGACGAAAGCTATGGAATATATCATGACACAAGGGAAAATGAGGAAGGCATAAGTAGAAACACAATTCACTCTTATAAATCTGAAAATTGGACCATTGTAGACCAAAATGGATAGCTTGAAAGTGTATGAACTTCTGAGGCTCAAGCTTGATAGAATGACACTTTAGTATGAAGCAACAATAATGTGAATAAGAAAATGATTGTGGATATTGAGGTGCAATAAGGCATGGCTCCAATATATGCCACTATGGAGAGAAATATGAAATTAGATTATGCTCCTTTATAGCCAAGGCATTAAAACTATGCAATTCAAGTTACTAGGACTAAGTGTTGAAGGTTAGTTTCTTTTTCTAAATTTTAATCTATGCTATATAAGTATGTAGTTGTGTTGAAGGTTAGTTTCTTTTTCTAAGTTTTAATCTATGTTATGTAAGTATGTAGTTGTTTTGAAGTATAGAGACAAAAAAATTAGAATCTCAAAAGTTAGAAAAAACATACTAACTTCATATATATATATATACTAACTTCATATATATATATATTCCATTTAAGATGATTTTATAGATTACTGGACCATGGTAGGCATAAATGACGAGTTTGATAAAATGAGAAATGAGTTATAAATATTAATTATATTAATTAATTGAAATGTTGTGATTGATCTGCTGCCTTAAAAATGCAGTGGAAACTTAACTGAAATGTATAAGTTAATAATTATCCAATTACCTAAACTAACCATGAACAATGATTAATTATCCAATTACGTAAACTAACCATAAACAGTGATATTCTCTCCTAAATAAACCAAAGGGCATGTTGGTAAGACAAACCTATATATGGTATTTTTGATTGGGAGTTTTACAAAGCTTGTTTTTTAACACAGGATTTCATAATCAGTGAACATGAATCCGACAGAAGTAAATGAGACATCGTGCATAAAAATAGTGCATTAGCGCATAGACTACATCGTTCTTCAATGAAATATTTGCAATAAGCAGTCTAAAATGTGTTTGAATTGCAGATCAGATAACAATAAAGATGAATATAATTCTATTTGATAGAGAATTTATGGAAGATATTGTTGATAAAGTTTGTTTGACGCAGAGAAAATGAAATCAGATCACGCACTATAGCATTGAAGTATCATTATGTGTATTCTTGGGTGGTGGCATTCAGACTGTACCTGTTGGAACACTCCTAATTTAGAACAGTTTAGCATATACTGAGTTGTTTTTCGCATTTTGTATCATTTCTCCTTTACTCAAAAGCCAATCTGCAGCAGAGTAATATCGGCGAGTTTCGAAGGCCATGTCAAGGGGCGTATAGCAAGAGCTGTTAAGGACATGGTCATATATGTTGCTCAAATGCAAGTATTAAAGAATATATTTCATGAGAATAACATGGAAAACTACAACAAATTTGATAAGAATGATATGGAAAGCTGCATCATGTCATTGCAATGCCAAATTTTTAAAATAGATGCAATCTGACCTCATGGAACATCGTTACTCTTAACCCAAACCAGGTTTCATTCCCTAATGACAAGCTGCAACGCTGAATCAGATCGAGAACAATTATTAGCATGACCAACACCACATTCTTCTGGATTTGAAGTTGATAGTTGCAAAAACTAGGCTGTATAGATCATATTCTTTCGATTATTCGAATGAGATTTCTTGCAGTGAGCAATCGCTCCTTGGATGGGGTTCTCAATCTCCGAATTTGAACTTCTCATGCTTCCCTTCAGAGGTGCGCCGCTCCTGGCAGGAGATTCGCGGCCCCGAGAACTGACTGAGTTTAAATTAGGTTTAGGTACCAATAGCGATTCTTTAATAAAGGAGAAGCTCCCAGAGAAACACTTACGATGAGTCGCGCGTGATTTGTCTCCAGTAATCCTTCTGTGAACTGCTGGAGCCTCGTCATCATCATAGCTTTCCTGAATACTGATATTATCCTTTTGAATATTGATGCTATTTTGAGAATGATGGTCACTGGCCCCTTTGGCATTGGAGACCTTCGAAATAAGAGATCTTAAATATGCTTTCGAAGCTTTCAACTTATTTAGGATTTTTTGTTGCGAGTGGTTAGAATCCACCAGCTCCTTAAACTGTCCACGATCTGATGCTGGTGGAGAGCCATTGTTGTCAGTCTGATTCAAATGCTTCCCAACTTTGTAAGGACTAACATCAGAGGTTTTCCAAGAATTACGGAACCTTAATTCCTCGAAAGATCTGTTAATAATGGAATAATTGCTAGAAATATTCTTATCACGAGTAACATCTGAGCACTTGGGAGTATGAAACCCTAATTCGAGGTAATTTTTATCAATACCGGAACGATGCGCAGAGATCTTCTTACCATTACTAATGTTTTCTGTTTGAGTGCCAGCATATGCTCCCAATACATTTTTCTGAAATGGTATGATCTCAGGGCATTCCAGTTTCTCCAACATCTGAATACGAAGAGGGACATGGAGAGGAAGCAGCTGGCCTTTATAAAAGAGCTCGTCTGCGGGAGAACCAATCGCTTGGGCATTAAGACCAGATACATCAAACTCGAAATCTCTGGAATCCAGGGCATTATTCATATTCAGCCTACTCTTGTTCATGCCTTCAGAAACCGTCGAAGATCCAATTGCAGATTTAACAAGAACAAGCCCATCACTCTCTGCATTCTTCAATGTTGTGAGCGAATCCCCCTTCTCAGAACATTGGTCACTTCCAGAGTTTGGAGTAACTTCGATTCCTTCACTATCTTCCTGAGCTGTAATTCTCTCACAGCTTTCGGAAGGCTCCATAATAGTACACCCAGTTCCAACTTAGCGCAACGGTCTTTATCCTCACAATGTATCCACCCTCAAATAGCAAAATCTTAGGGTGAAATTCTTCTAACGGCTATGAGATGGGGCAACGGCTTAGGAACTCTGCCTTGAATGAAAAGAAATTTAATAACAGCATGGGACAATTCCTGATTTGCTATATTATTTTACTATAACACGTTTTATCATAACTCGGTACAAGTAGAAATAAATAACGAGAGAGTGAGTTGATCTCATGATCTTTTAGGTTAAAAAATAATAATCATGATAATGCGTTGAAAATGATTAATATTTGATTAACGAATTGAAAGTTGCGACTTAGCTTTTTAGTTTAATAAAATGAAATCCTTTTAAAGGGGATTGGAATGTGAAAATTCATTAAGATAAGTTAATTAAATTTAATCTATTTTTACCTCTCCATTGTTGAGGTACTCTTGGAAAATATCATTAACATAAGTTAATTAAATTATCTATTTTCACCTCTCCATTGTTGAGCTACTCTGGAAAAAATCATTAATATAAGTTAATTAAATTTAGTCTATTTTCACCTCTATTGTTGAGTTACTATGGAACTGTTTTTTTCCTAGAAAAAAAAAAGTGAAAATAGTGGTCGTTAGAATTAAATGCATACGATTGTTTCTCTAGTAAAGTCACATAACATTTATATTTTCAATGACATGATAAGGTCTCATCTAAAGCAGGCCGTTACAATTTATTTATTTAAAAAAAAAAAAACTTGCTGCAAGAAAATGCATATCATAAATTGTTTATCTAAATTATATAAAATTTATATTTTCAACCACTTAATGAATAAAATGTTTTTTTGAGGATATTTAAAATTTGAATTTTAAAACATAAAAATGTAATATGCACAGAATAAAAAGTAGATGCATATCAACTATAATTCACATGACATAAAATAAAAAGTAATCGTATCATAACCAAAGGGATGCTAATAACATCCGATTCTATAATCAAAATAAGGAGATACATTATAATGATCAAATAAGTGACCATTAGAATGTAATATAACGTAATATTTTATTATTTTTCCTTATTTTAAGTATAGGTTGCTTTAAAAAAAATTTAATCTCGGTATAATATTTATGAGTTTTAGTTATATTGTTTAACCTCCTTTCTCATTTTTACTATGGGTAATGTTGTGTAATTTTTTCATAAATCTAGTTTCCTGGATGCTAAGTGATATTGGAAATAGTATTGGAAAATATGTGCAAAAATAATATATTGTTATTATAAGTGATATGGACTTTAATACCTTTAACTCTTTACTTTGGAAGTCATGCAAAGATTTTTAAGTCTTTAATATTGGAAAGCTAGCATCTTTATGAAATGTATTATATTTATAGTTTTATGATCATAAACATTTGGGCAAACAATTATCTAAATTGAAATATTTAATATTTAATAATTAATTATATGTAAAGTTATTTTAGACATAATTATAGATTATGATACATAGGTTTTACATTATCACCGTATTTAATTGATTAAGGAGTATAATGGCATGTGTATTAACATATTTTATGTGTTGACAATTATAATTGTTCCTTTATATTTATTTAGGAAGTTATATATGTTTGACTAACATTATATGATAGAGGTTGAATTATTCCCTTTTAAGCATAAATCATAGTGGCAGTATTTTTTGAACTTGTAGATATGCATTCTCTATACAGTCTAGAACATGTTCCAAGACATTGCTAAACTCCAAACTTTCTCTCTTTCTATTAAGTACATGTTGCTCAAACAAAACTTACCCACAAGCATGAGTGTTCACCAAATAAACAAGAACAACTATAATAATCTTTTAATTTATTGGATGCACCTATGGAAATAACTTCAAAGGGACATTTTTCATCCTATCCATGTGAAGTATTTTCTATAAGTTTCCCTCTAGTACTATGTCATGAAATGAAGGGGGGGAATTTACTTGTTATAGTTCTAGTATGTCTCACTTAACACAATTTTAATATTCTATGTCATGAAATCAAAGGGGGGAATTTACTTGTTATAGTTCTAGTATCTTTCACTCAACCAAATTCCAATATTTCATAAACAAGGACTTTACACGATAGTTCTTTCCTAGCCACAACATTAGAAACTTTTACATCTTAGTTTGCTCAACATAAACAATGAGATCAATTTTTTTTGTGATGAAATCCCTAAGGCTATCCCACTTCCCTCTAGTGATCTATTCTATATTAACCAAGGAATATCCAATTATATCATAGTTGAATTCCGAAATATAGCTAAGTTTCCTATGGCTTATTTGTAATATCTTGTACTCATCCTAGTTATTAGATTTCATATATATGATACTATCACTAAATCCCTTCTCACCATAACAAATCCCACTCAACCATCCTCCTCCTCCCCCCTTATCCTTCACCACACTAGGAATGGTATTCATCCCCCTTACAACACCCCCCGGCATGCTCTTTAAACAATCCATCAAGTTTTTGCACTTCCCTCTAGTGTTCTAATGTAAACTATCCAAGGAATTCCATTTCCATTCAATAACATGAGCTATGGATTTATACAAACTTATGGAACATATTTAGTAATGTAACAACTTAACCCACTAGCCTTAAAGCCTCACACATGCTTAGCTTTAACTACTCTTTCTTATGTTTCTCTTACTAGACTATCTCTTAGCTTTCTGACATCCCTTAAGAATCAAATCATTGAATAACTATGAAAAATGCATCAAATCAACATGAATAATATAAAGTGGGAGAAAATTTCTCCTTCCTAACTCCTTTCACAAACTTAAGACTTCCTCAAAGAGCAGATTCCTTAATGAGAGTGTCATTACACCATGACACTCTCTCGAAATATTAGCCTTAAGCAAACCTTGCTAATTTATTATTATTATTTTATATTATTTTCAATATAGTCAATTATTAATTTCTTAATTTAATGACAAGCATAGCATATCCTAACTATTGTATTTCACTAGGCCTTAGTCTTCCTAGTCACTAAAGACATTTACATACATATTATATCTATGTTATTATAAGGTATTATATTCCTTTCCCCATTATAATATCATTATCCTTAGCACATTGATTTTAATAATATTAGTCATGTTAAATGTTTTATAAAACCACTCATTACATTTTTTTGATTCCATTATTTAGTGCCTTTGGTTATTGAACCCTATTAGAAAATAAAGCCAATCTTCATTTATCCATTAGGTTCCAACACCATGTTGATGTTTGATAAGGTGGCAATGGGGTGCACTGAAAATTATACACACATGAATCTGCTCACATTTTTAGAAATATATATGCATTCATGAGCCTCTATCCTTGATATTCCCCAAACTAATAAACAAGCTACTAACTCACCACTAAATTAAAATTTGTGCATTCCTAAAAATGCACATGCATTCTTAAGAATGTGCATGGATTCTTAAGAGCATGTTTCCATTATTAATAAAATGTATGTATTATTAAAAATGTGTTCTCATTTATAAGAATGCATGGCCATTTCTAAGAACAAGTGTTTTTTTCGGAGCATAAACAAACTACCATTATTGTTAATTGGGTAAAATTCTTGTGAGTAGTCTAATTATTGTCACACAACAAACTATGTATTTCATTTCTCCCTTCTTTGAGCGAATTAAAGAGTGATTGTAGGAGACGTTGATGAGGTCTTGTTATACTCCACATATGGTTTTGTTTTAATTGTTCCACACTAAGTTCTAAGCCTTGCTTTCTTATATATTGTAATTTATTTTAAATAATAAAGGAAAAATAAATTTTAATTTTCCCTTATTTGGATGTAGCATAGCTATTTAACACGAAACTTGTACCTAGAGAAAACTCAAACTTACCATCACAACATGAATACAAACCAAAACCCAACGTAAAAATAAAAAATGTAAACTTTCGAAATTGATATAGGGTTAAGATCATTAGGAAGCCTTATACAATATTTAAGAAATACTAGTGGGTTTTCATAATTAACCACATCACTAAATACCATTGTTAATTTATTACATGACGAAGGCAAATTTTCACATATTTCTAGTTTTAGTGCTAGAATGTTTGATTATGGTAGGATAGGTCTAGATGGAAACTAAGTGTGAGACCTTAAGATTTCAAAACACTATTTGATGGCATTGTTTATTACCATAGAAGTAAAACACGAACATCATAAATAAAGAAATTTGGGTGGATTGTTGTGCCTACCATCCTTTCCTAGGCAATTAGATGAATAGGTGCTCAATGGTTTTCGATAAGCTTTACTAAAATAATCTACAAGTCCCCTTTTATATTTTTAGGAAATTATGGCATAAGTTTATGTTATGTCATAATTTCAACTAATTTAATATTGGTGAATTTCGTGGGGTTGGTCCTTTGTCCATAACAAGATTGAAATAATCCCAAGTGTGACTCATTTCTAGGTCCACATATTTCTAAGTAAATTTCTAATCCCCTTAGATAGTATCTTCCCATATCATAAAATATTAGCTACACCTAACCATAAATTCACCCATGAATTATAGTAAAACATAGAATAGAGAATTCATAGAATTCTTTCAATAGGAGGGACCTTCAAGTGAATTTGAGGGGTTGTGGTGTAGGGTGGAGGTGGCACAGCACTGATCTTAGGTCCCTATAATCCTAGTGTATTTCCTCATTGTCATTATTAGTGTAGCCCCATTACTGTTATTGTTCTTCTGATGTATGATCCGAAGTTAAAGAGGAACAAAATAAATTACAGATATAACCATAAATATAGATATGCAACAAAAATAACACTTCATTTCACTAATCTGAAATATTGAAGTATGCTTACAAACGAAATGGAAATAATACTAGCTCAGGCAATGGTAGCTTATCTCTTAGAAGAGATGTGGTGGCTACATGCCTCTAAATTGTGTTATACAATAAGGCTTAAATACCTATTTATTATTGAGAAATAATGGAAAACCATAAACATCCAAAACCTAACCCTAGGAGATGAATCACCAAACTATGGGCCCTGTTTGGGTAAATTGGTACATCAACTTCCCGGGGTCGTAACTTTGGCATACGATCTCCATTTGACCCGTACAATACCTCGTTATAGAGATCTATCCGAGGACTACAAATTTCGAGTGGGAAACAAAAGTATATAACCCATGTTGTCCCCCGTTTTCCCAATAAATGTCATTTAGGCCTCAAAATGTCTCCAAAATTTTAGGACTCAAAAAATTACCAAAAATAGTAAACTGTCCTATAAATAAAGAAACTGAAAAATTGAAAGAAATAATGGTGGGGGTCTAAGTGGAACAGGAAGATGGCCACAAATAGCCACCTAGATCATTCCTCCCCCCTTAGGAACCAGTGTTTCCCATTGCGTTCATTTCCTTCAGTAGATGAGGAAATTTGTGCTTAACTTGGTCCTTGGTGAGCCACTTGCCCTTGTGAAGGAGTTGGCCCACTTCAACAACTCGATATGGTTGGATCCCTTACTTTTAGACATTATTGATCTTTGTGTCTATGATCTGATCAATTGTGGCTTGTTCCATGAAGTCTATATTTAAAGATGTAGGTGTGAGTTGTTCTGCAATGTCTGATGTGTCCAACAATGGTGGGAAGTATGGTCGAAGGCAGTCCACATTGAACACTAGGTGTAGGCCAAGGAATGGGGGAATGTGGAGTTCAAATGCATTGTCTCCCATAGCCTTGGTAATCGTGTGAGGACCATGTCGGAGTGGGTTGAGTTTCCGATAGGCTCCGATAAGGCATTCCTTATGAAAACGCAATTAGACGTTGTCACCCACCTGAAACTTGTGTGACACCTAATGTTGGTCATGTTTCTCGTTGTACTTTCCATTTGATTTCTCCATAATTTCATGGACCTACTGGCAGATGTGTTGGATGTGCTCAATGAAGTTTTTTGCCATGTTGGATTGGGACTAAACATGAGTTGAATTTGCGTGAGTAGCTGCAAATGGTAAGGCCACATCAATGGGACATAGTGTTTAGAATCCCAAGCCCACCTAAAAAGGGTTGTAGCCAGTTGAGCTATGGAGAGCCTGGTTATAGCTATGATGGAAATAGGGGAGAATCTCATCTTGTGTGCATGGATAATTTGAGTTGTACATGCATAAAATGTGTGCAATAATCCTATTAATGACCTATTTCTAACCATCAATTTGGGGATGGAAAGTTGTGGACTTAGTGAGCTTGGTGTCTAGCATTAACCAAAGACTAGACCAAAATATATTGAGGAACCTGTTTTCGTGATCTGAGATGATAGATTGTGGAATCCCAAAATGTACCCACACTCGTACAAAGAAGAGTTTAGTAGTGCGTTATATTGTTATATTCTTCTTGCAGGCCACCATAATGGCCATCTTCGAGAGTCTAATAGCAACCACAAAAACACAGTAGTTTCCATTCTTAGTAGAATGAAACCCGACATGTAATCCATGGAGATGAATTCCTAAGATTGACTAGGGGTAAGCAACAGAGTATAGAGCCCTTGCTTCTTGATGGTCGATTTGTTAATGGTGCAAGAAGTGTAGGATCTAATGTACTTCTCGGCATCCTGTCAAATATTCAACTAATATAAATACTTCCATAGTACTGCCACCATTTTCTTGACCTTGAAATGCCGAACAATCCAACTATAGTACGCTTTCCAAATCACCTTGGCATGCTCAGTGGAAGGAACAAAAAGGTACCCCAAGTGGCATAACAATGCATCATGGAGGTGAAAATTTGGAACTTGCTAACCCTCCAAGAGTTTCTAGTATGTGTAGTCAGATTATAGGTGGATTTTGTAGAGAAGTGGCCAATCAGAAGTCTCATGCCCACAAGGGTTGAGCATGGTGGTTAACGCCATGATCGACGGTCAGCTGAGGAAATCTGCAATATTATTGGTGCTACCCCTCTTGTACTTGATATTAAAATGGAACTATTGCAGGAATGTGGACTACTTTTGATGGTCATAATTTTGCAACTCCTGTTGAGTATGTATGAACTGTAGGGGTCGATGGTGTGTGTGGATGACTCTTTCCTTTCCCAAAATATAATGCTTCCATTGTGAGCAGGCTTGCACAATGGAATACATCTCTTTGTCATAAGTGGGATACTTATGGACTATGTGTGAAACTGTCTCATTGTGATATTCCATTGGATACCCCTATTAGGTAAGGACTGGCCCAATAGCATAGTTAGAGGCATCTGTCTCGATCTCAAATGGTTTTTGCAAGTCTAGTAATGTGATCACTGGTGTAGAGAAGAGGTGATGTTTCAACTCTGTGAAAGCCTTGTGTTAATATTCAGACAAAAATAATTTTTCTTTTGCTCCTCCCTTAGTGACTTGACTCAAGGGCCAAGTGATATGAGAGAACCCCAACACAAACTTGTGGTAGAAATTGGGAAGACCTAGAAAGATGTGGAGATTTGTTAGAGTGGTTTGGGCTGGCTAATCACGAATTACTTAGATCTTGGTTGGATCCACATGCAACCCCCATTTCTCAATAATGTATCTTAGATACTGAACCTGGGTCATGCCAAAATTGAAATTCTCGAAATTGGTGCATTGCTTGTCGTGCCGCAGTGTTTGGAGAACCCGTCGGATGTGGTAGAGGTGCTCTTCCCAACTCTCGCTAAAGAGTAGGATGTCATCCAAGTATACTACTAAAACTGAGTTGGTGAATGGCCACAAGATGTCATCCATAAACCTCATAAAGGTTGCAGGAGATTTCTTCAACCCGAAAGGCATAACCAACCATTCAAAAAGGTCCTCCATGGCTTTGAAGGAAGTCTTCCACACATCTGAGGGTTTGATTGGTACCAGGTGATATCTAGACTTTAAGTCGATCTTGCTGAAATATTTTTCCTCCTTGAGTTGGTCCAAAATGTCATCAATCTGTGGGATTGTGTACCTATTCTAGACAGTGATCTTGTTTAGCACCGAATACTTAATAGAGAGTCTCCAAGTCCCATCCTTCTTTTGTGCCAACACAACTGGGCTCCCATAGGGTGATGAACTTGGCTAGATGTGACCTTTCTACAATAGCTCTTGAATCTACCTCTTGATTTTTTTATTCTCCATAATAGAGTGCCAATAGATTGGTCCATTTGGTGATGATGCCCTTGTAGCGAGATCAATGGAGTGCTTGACCTGACAGTGCAGAGGCACCCGTACAGAGGAGGTGAAGATGTCCTCATACTCCTCCATGACCTTGTCCATCTATTGTTATCATGCAGTGGGGCCCTGTGTGGAGGTTTTGACCACCGTCTTCTTCTTTCCCTAAGGATGTACCATTAGGAAAACAAATTTCTCGGTTTTGGAAATGAGCTTACTGCATTCTTTTTTAGTAACCAAAGAGATTGTGGTAGGCGGTGCTACCACTGGTATTTTACACAAATTATTTCCCAAGGTAAGAATAACAACATGAGGCCTTGACCCACATACGTTATGTTGCTTCCATAAGTAAGGTTAGCTTAATAATACATCAAAAAATTGAAGGGGAGCAACTTCACATAATACATTTTCCATGAAGGGCTTGATGCTACATGGAAGGTGGCACTACTAGCTGACATGAAGATCCCGACCTTGGTGAATCCACCCAATGGTGTACGGTTGTGGGTGTGCTATAGTTAGTAATCCCAACCACTTCATTACCTCTACTAAAATGAGGTTCTTTTGGCTCCCACTATCGAAAATGAACTATAGTGTAGAACCCTTTACCCACATCTGGTAGTGGACGAAGCGATCCTCCTGCTCTGGATATTCGAGTTCCTCCTTCTGGATCTTCATGGTGGCAATGATGGCATTGGGCTCCACGTTAATAATCTTCTTCCCTTTATCATTCCCCATAATAGGTTCTAACTTAGAATCGGAACACACATCTAATTTAGAAGCCTTCAGCTCAACCACCAGTGACTACTTGGCCCGACACTCACTTGTGTTGTGAGTGGAGCTCTTATGGAACTCACACCACTTCCCTGTGTCCTTATTTGGCTTCGCGGTGTTGTTCTTTGCTTGCAACTTTCATGGGTTTTACTTGGTCACGCCGCCTTGGATTTTACCTTTGTTCTGTGGTTTAGGGGTTCCTTTCCCTTGCTTCAGATTTGTAGATCCAAAGTCTCGCTTCTTCTCTTTAAGATTTTGCTCGATCTTTATAGTGCATCGGTATGTCATTCTAAGCGAGGAGATGTCCAGGAACTCCATATCATCCTAGATGTATCTGTGTAGGAAACCGTAGTACTTGAGTACCAAATGATTCTAAGAGTCCTTGATACCTAAATTCATGCAAAGGGTATGAAAAGCATTGGTAAGCTCCAACACATCTTGGTCCCTTCCCTGCTATAATGTGGTCCACTTTATGTATCTATCCTCATAGCTCATGGCAAGGTAGTACTACTTCTTGATGGCATCCTGGAACAAATTCCATGTACGTGTGGCTGAAAATAGTGAGGGTGTACTTTCATCCTTCTACTCATAATAGGTTTCCCACCAGTCCTTGACATGGTGGGCAGGTTTTAGAAGAGAAAAAATAATCTTTTCCTGGCTGGAGAAATCATGAATAGAAAAATATCCACAAGTAGATTTAACCATTTGTCTACAAAATTTGCATCTATTTGGCCCTCAAATATGGGAATGTCAAATTTTACTTGCACCTTAAAAGGAGTGGCTCCTCTAGAGTGGTTGCTGGATGTGGATGTGCCATCGGTGGGCAATTGTCAAGGGATCTGGGCAATGTTATCCATTACCGCATTCCTTTGCTTCTCAAGGGCGTCCTCGAGAAATATTTTAATAGGATCTCTTTCTTTGTCATCTTTATTTTCTTCCCCCATGGGAAGCCGTTGAGATTTGCGAGTTTAGTCTTGCAAAGGTTCAAACAATTCAAGCCCTAACTCCTTATATCTCGACCTCGCTGGGGAGATGCAAAGAAAAACAGAGAAAGAGTAGACCGCTCTAATACCACTAATCCAAATTTAAAGAGGAACGCAAAAAAATACAGATATAACCATAAATACAAAGATGCAATAGAAATAACACTTCATTTCATTAATATCAAATACTGAAGTATGCTTACAATTAGAATTGAAATAAGACTAGTTCAGGCGATGGTAGCTTATCTTTGAGAAGAGATGTGGCGACTACATGCCCCTGAACTATGTTACAATGAAGCTCAAAGGCCCATTTATTGTTTAGAACCAATGGAAAACATTAAACATCTAAAAACTTAACCCTAGGAAATGAAGCGCCAAACTATGGACCTCGTTTGGGTAAATTGGTACATCAACTTTGGGGGGTCATAACTTTTGAATACGATCTCAATTTTACACATACAATACCTTGTTAGAGATATCTATCTAGGCACTAAAGCTTTGAAGCAGAAAACATTAGCCCATAACCCATGTTGGCTCTCATCTTCCCAATAAACATTGTTTAGGTCCTGAAAATGGCTCTAGATGTTTAGGACCCAAAAAACTACCAAAAATAGTATATTGTGCTATAAATAAAGAAACTAAAGAAATGAAAGAAACAATGGTGGGTTTCCAAGTGGAATAGGCAGGTGGTCACCGATATCCACCTGGATCATTCCTCCCCCCTTAGGAAGCAATGTTCTCCATTGCGTTGAGTTCCTCCATGAGATGAGGAAACTTCTCCTAAAATTGGTCCCTGGTGAGCGACCTGTCCTTGTGGAGTTGGCCTACTTTGACAACTTGATATAGTTGGATCCTTTGCTGTCAGGTGTTCTTCATATGTGTGTCCATGATCTAGTTAGTTGTGGCTTTTTCCACGCAGTTTGCATTTAACTCCATAGTTGTGAGTGGTTCTGCAATGTTTAATGTGTCCAACAATGGTGGGAAGTATGGTCGAAGGCAGTCCACATTGAACACTGCGTGCATGCCAAGGAATGGGGGAGCATTGAGCTCAAATTCATTATCTCCCACAACCTTGGTAATTGTGTAAGGACCATATCGGAGTGGTCTAATTTTTTGATTGGCTTCGATAAGGCGTTCCTTTTGTAAATGGAACCAAACGTTGTCACCCACCTAAAACTTTTGTGGCACCCAATGTTGATCATGTTGTTGGTTGTTCTTGGCATTTTATTTCTCGATAATGTCATGGCCCTGTCGGAATATGTGTTGCATGTGCTCAATGAAGTTGTTTTCCTTGTTGGATTAGGATTGGACATGAGATGAATCTATCTCAGTAGCTGCAAATGGTATGGCCACATCAATGGGACATAGTGGTTGTAATCCCAAGCCCGCCTAAAAAGGGATGTGGCCAGTCAAGCTATGGAGAGCCCAGTTATATTTGTGTTAGAAATAGGGGAGGCTCTTATCCCATTTGCTTGGATGCTTTGAGTTATACATGCACAAAATGTGTACATTCATGTGATTAATGGCCTCTGTCTAACCATCGGTTTTGGGATGGAAAGTTGTTGACTTAGTGAGCTTGGTGTCGACCATTGACCAAAGACTAGAACAAAATATACTGAGGAACTTGGTGTCCTGATATGAGATAATAGACCGTGGGATCCCAAAGTGTACCCACACTTGTTCAAATAATAGTTTAGTAGTGGCATTTGCTGTTTTACTATTCTTGTAGGCCACCATAATGGCCATCTTCAAGAATCTATCGATGACCACAAAAACACAGATATTTCCATTCTTAGTAGAAGGAATGCCCGACATGTAATCCATGGATATGGATTCCTAGGGCTGACTAGGGGTAGTAAATAGAGTATAGAGGCCTTGCTTCTTGATTGTTGGTTTGGAAATTGTGTAGGCAGTGCAGGATCTTATGTACTTCCCGACATCCTGTCAAAGATTCAACCAATAGAAATACTTCTATAGTACTACCACCATTTTCTCGACCCCAAAATGGCCAGTGACTTGACTATAGTATGCTTCCCAAATCATCTTGGCACACTTGCTTTAAGGAACACAAAGGTGTCCCAAGTGGCATAATAGTGCATCCTAGAGGTGAAAATTTGGAACTTGCTAACCCTCCAGGGGCGTCTAGTATGTGTTGCCAAATTCTGGGTTACTTTTGCAAAGAAGTGGCCAATTAGAAGTCTCGTTCCCATAAGAGTTGAGTATGGTGGTTAACACCATGATCGGTGTTTGGTTGGGGTAGTCTGTAACATTATTGGTGTTGCCCTTCTTGTACTTTATATTCAAATGGAACTATTCTAGGTATGTTGACCACATTTGATGGTGATCATTCTGCAACTTCGCTTGCATTTGTATGAACTATATGGGTCAATGGTCTATGTGGATGATTGCTTCCTTCCGCAAAATGTAATGCTTCCATTTCCGACAGGCCTACACAATGGAATACATCTCTTTGTCATAAGTGGGATACTTCTGGACTATTTTTTAAAGTGTCTCACTATGATATGCCATTGGATACCCCTGTTGGGTAAGGACTGCCCCAATAACATAGTTATAGGCATCTGTCTCGATCTCAAATGGTTCTTGCAAGTCTGCTAACATGAACATTGGTGCAGAGAAGAGGTGATGTTTCAAGTCTTTGAATGCCTTCTGTTGAGATTCATACAAAAATGGGTTTTATTTTTATCCTCCCTTGGTGACATGACTCATGGGCTAAGTGATATGACAACCCCAACATGAACCTACATTAGAAATTGGCAAGACCCAAAAAGCTACAGAGCTCTATCATAGTGGTTGGAGCTCACCAATATTGAATGAATTGGATCTTTGTTAGATCCACATGCACTCCCCATTAATCAATAATATATCCTAGATACTAAACATGGCTCATACTAAAAGTGCATTTCTCCAAATTGGCACATAGCTTGTGTTTCCACAGTGTTTGGAGAATCTATTTGATCTTGTGGGGGCACCCTTCCTAAATCCGACTGAAGATCAGGATGTGAGCCAAGTATACAACTACAAGTGGGTTGGTGAATGGCCACAAGATGTCATCCATCAGCCTCATGAAGGTTGCAGGAGCATTCATCAACCTAAAAGGCACAAAAAGTAATTCGAAAAGGCCCTCCTTGGCCTTGAAGGAAGTCTTCCACACATTAGAGGGTTTAATTTGTCCCTGGTGATATCCGGACTTCAAGTTGATCTTGCTGAAATATTTTTCCCCATTGAGTTGGTCCAAAAGTTCATCAATCCATGGGATCAAGTACCTATTCCTGATAGTGATCTTGTTCAACACCCAATATTCAATACAAAGTCTCCAAGTCCCATCCTTATTTTATACCAAAATCATCAGGTTCCCATAAGGTGATGAACTCAACTATATGTGACCTTTCTACTTTAGCTCCTCAATCTGTCCCTTAATTTCATCTTTCTCTAGAAGAAAGAATCGATAGGTTGGTCCATTGGGCAACGACAGACCCGGGGTCAGATTGATAGAGTGCTTGGTCTAACAGTGTAGAGGCACCCTTGTCGGGGAAGTGAAGATGTCCTCATACTCATCCACGACCTTGTCCATTTGTTGTTGTCATGTGGTGGGGCCCTATCTAGAGGTCATGGCCACCATCCTACTCTTTCCCTGAGGGCATATCATCAAAAAGACAAATTTCCTGATTTTGGAAATGAGCTTACTACATTGTTTTAAAATAACCAAAGGTATGGCGGTAGGCAGTACTACCTTCAGTATCCTATACAACTTATTTCCCAAGGTAACAATAATAGCATGAGGCCTTGACTCATATACAGCATGTCACTTCCACAAGTACGGTTGGCCTAATAATACATCACAAACATCAAGGGGAGCAACTTCACATAATACCTAATTCGTGAAGGGCTTGATGTTGTATCGAAGGCGACACTATTGGCTGACACGAAGATCCCATCTTTGTTGAAGCTACCTGATGGTGTATGGTTGTCGATGTGATGTGGTTACAAAGCCCAGCTGCTTCACAACCTCTACTAAAATGAGGTTCTTTCGGCTCCCGTTCTTGACAATGAACTATAGCGGGGAACCCTTTACCCACATTTAGGAGTGGAAGAGGAGCTCCTCCTCCTCTGGATATTTGGGTTCCTGCTTCTGGATATTCGTGGTGGCAATGGTGGCATTGGGCTCCACATTGATAATCCTCTTCCCTTTTTCATTCTGATTATTGGATTCTGAATTAAAGTTGGAACATGCATTTGATTCAGAGTTCTTTATCTCAACCACCAATGACTGCTTGGCCCGACACTCACTTGTGTTTTGAGTGGAGATCTTATGGAAATCACACCACTTTCTGATGTCCTTTGGCTTCGTAGTGTTGTTCTTTTCTTGCGAATTTGATGGGTTGTTGTGGGCCACCTCGGCTTGGATTTTTCCTTTGTTCTATGGTTTGGGGGCACCTTTCCCTTGCTTTAGATTCACAAATCCAAAGTCTCACATCTTCTATTTAAGCTTATGCTTGATCTTGAAAAAGTATTGGTATGTCGTGCCAAGCGAGGAGATGTCCAAGAACTCCATCTCATCCTGGATGTACCTATGTAGGTAGTCGCAGTACTTGAGTACCAAATGTTTCATAGAATCCTTGATAGCCAACTTTGTGTGAAGGGCATGAAAAACATTGGTAAACTCCGACACATCTTTGTCCCTTCCCTACCGTAGTGTGGTCCACTTTATGTATTTATCCTCATAACTCCTAATAGGGTAGTATTGGTGCTTGATGGTGTTCCCAAATGAATTCCAAGTGGGTTCCACTTAAAATAATGAGGACGTACTTTCATCCTTCCCCTCACAGTAGCTTTCTAACCAGTCCATGATGTGGGGGGCAGATTTGAGAAGAGAAAAAGTACTCTTTTCCTGACTGGAAAAATCATCAACATAAAAATATCCTTCTAGTAGATTTAACCATTTATCTACGATGTATGCATCTATTTGGCCCTAAAATATGGGAATTTCAAAGTTTACTTGTACCTTTAAAGAATTGGCTCCTCCAAAGTGGATGCTGGATGTGGATGTGCGGTCGACGGGAAACCCTTGAAGGATCTAGGCAAAGTTATCTATTAATGTGTTCCTTTGTTTCTCAAGGGCCTCCTTGAGCAATATTTTGATATGATATCCTTCTCCCTCATCTTTATTTTCTTCCCCCATGGGAGGCCATTGGGATTTCCGAGGCTAGTCTTGTAAAGGTTTGACCAGCTCAAGCCCTAACTCCTTATATCCTGACCTCATCGAGGACATGAAAAGAAACACAGAGAAAGAGAAAAATTCTCTAATACCATTGATCCAAATTTTAAAAGGAATGCAAAAAATTATAGATATAAATATAAATACAGAGATGCAACAAAAATAACAATTCATTTCATTAATATCAAATATTGAAGTATGCTTACAAGTAGAACAGAAATAAGACTAGCTCAGGCAATTGTAGCTTATCGCTGAGAAGAGATGTGATAGCTACATGCCTCTGAAATGTGTTACAATGAAGCTTAGAGGCCTATTTGTTATTGAAAACCAATGGAAAGCTGTAAACATCCAAAAACCTAACCCTACTAGATGAAGCGCCAATCTATGGGCCCTGTTTCGGTAAATTGGCACATGAACTTCCTGGGTCATAACTTTGGCATACAATCTTTTTGTGATGCGTACAATACCTCATTAGAAAGATCCATCCAATAAATACAACTTTCGAGTGGCTAACATTAGTCTACGACCCATCTTGGCCCCTATTTTCCTAGTAAACATCGTTTAGGGCCTCAGAAGGACTCAAGAAGTTTAGGACTCTAAAAAATCCCAAAAATAATAAATTGTTCTATAAATAAGGAAACTAAGAAATTTAAAGAAACAACGGTGGGGTTCCAAGTGGAATATGTGGGTGGCCACTAATATTAGCCTATATCAATGTAATCCCCGTATTGTTATTATTGTGCCCCATATAATCCCACTATTGTTAGTATTGTGCCCTTACATTATTATTGTTATAATGACTTTGATTATATTGTGACCCCTTAGATTCGTATATATAGAAATGAGGTTTTTTCATATGAATCATTCAAGAATTTTTGTGAGCTAGTTGCATAACATTTGGTATCAGAACATTGGATTATAGGGTTTCACTTCTTCAAACAGGTCATCTTGGAATGTTTACTATAATGTTTTTTCTACAAGGATTCAGAAGCTGAAAATTTTACCACGTAGAGCTAAAATTGTAGTGCACATTGTGTAATATTTTTAGATCATTGTTCGCTATAGTTTTGGAGATATGCTATGAGGAAGTTAGGGTTTTTGCGGGCTCCATAATTCTATCTCAAATTGGTAGTCTAGGAAAAGTCGTCATAACTTTCATTTCAAGAATCAAATTTGAATTATGTAAATAATGGCTGAAAGTCCATAAACTGTATTTTTCTGTAGAAATTATAGGGACGAAGATCAAAGTAGTGACATGTGTCACTCTGTACAACTTTTGTCTATTGAACCATTCCATAATCAGGTCATTGTGGGAGAATTGGAATAACTTTTTCTTGAAGAATGTAATCTTAGTCTGACTGGTGATGTTGGAAATATGACTTAGAGGGCTACCATAGGACAAAATTTTAGACATTGGAGATCCGACATTATAGAGATAAAACATATTCAATATTGACCTCCTATGAAGCGAAAACAAAGTTGTGTAGTTTTTAAAATTTACACAAGTTTTGTTTGAAAATTTAGTTTGAATTAGTTCAAAGGGAATAGTGAATAATAATTATTATTAATTGATGCCTCAAAGAAATAAAATGGAAACACTTAGTAATAGACCCGAAATATCTACTACAACACATGAATAAGAGGAAGAATTGCAACATGATATACCAAAATTATGAGACCAAGTGCAACAAATTTGACTCTCACAAAAAGTAATAGAAGCTAAGATGGATGGTTTGAAGAATGGCATGGAAGTTAAGATCAATGGTATAGCAGCAAAACTGAAAGGAAAGATTGAATATTTGAAGAAAGACATGGAAGGTTTGACAAAGTTGCTAAAAGAAATTTGTCCTAATGGAAAACGTGTAGTGGAGGACACTCATGATGAGAACAAAATAAATGTTAATCATGATTTCATAGACTTTAATGTTCGATTGGAGACCCACCATATTTTAAAGATAAATATGAGGAATTTTTTATGGCAAGGATCTCATAACATGGATACTATAGAAGTAACAATATTTTGATATCCATAATGTGCAAAACACACTAAAGGTACACATTGCAAATTAATATTTAGAACCCAATTAGCTTCTATGGTATCAATGGCTTTGATCTCATAAACAAATTTTCACTTGGTAAATTTTTACGGAGAAAATGATAGCACATTATAAGGATACAAAGAGAAACACCTTCTTTAGCCAATTGATAGGTATCAAATGAAATGGTTTAGGTGGAGAACATTAAGGACTTCAAAAAATTGAATATAAGGGTAAATGATATTTCAGGGGAGGATTGGATTGATTTCTTTATCGGGAATTTAAAGGGTAACATCCAACATGAGGTTCACCTTTGGCAACCTAATTCATTGTAGAAGGCATTCAGGTTGGAAAGAAAAATTGAAAGAAAAATTATGGCAACAAGGAAGCCTACCACTAACAACTATATATATGAAAGTGTTGTTTCTCCTAGCCTTCTAAAACCTACAAGGTCGACACCACAACAATTGGAAGATAAAAGAGCAAAAGAGATTTGTTATAGTTGTGATATAAAATACACTAAAGGTCATAAGTGTGCTCATAAGAAATTAATTTACATAGATTATGAAGAGGTGGAAGAATAGGAACACGAAACGTCAAAAGAGGAGGATATACACCAAGAACCAGCCCAAAAGAAAGAAGAAATTAATCCAACGATATCTTGTAATTCATTGGCAAGAATTTCCACTCCTAAAACTCTCAATATAGAAGGACATATCAAGTAGAAAAGGTAATAGTGTTGATCGATACAGGTAGTACCCATAATTTTATTCATTGCAAGATAAGCAAGCAATTGAATTTCTTCCTATATATAGCACCAGAATGTCAAGTGATGGTTGCAAAAGGAGGAACCATAAATTTCTTTATAAGTGCCATAATATCAAGCTATCCATGGGAGAATATGTATTCAATAGTCCAATGCTTTCCATTCTAATAGGTGGTGTTGATTTTGTACTAGGAGTCCAATGGCTACAATCTTTGGGTACGATAACTTTTAATTTCAAGAACTTTTCTTGAATTTTTTTAAGGGAAGGAAACGAATTTCAATTATGGGGTATTGGAAGGGAACAAGGAAAGATAATCAAATCTGATGGAATTTGAAAGCTTATGAAAAAATAACAATGGGGTGTAATTGCACAATTATGTTCACTAGAGGTTCAAACATCAAAATCATCTATTTCTCCATATCAATAGAAAGTCTTTGACAATCATTCCAAGCTATTTGAGACTCCCAAAAGCCTCCGACCTATTCGTGATCATGATCATGATATTAATTTGATTCCAATATGTGCTCCTCCAAACATCGAGGCTTACAGATATCCCTATGTTGAAAAGAGTGAAATTGAACATATGGTTGCAACAATGCGAGAGGTTGGTATAATTCAACCTAGTCAAAGTTATTTCTCTTCTCTAGTAGTAGTAGCGCATAACAAGGATGGATCATAGTGCATGTGTTAGGATTATGGGGAGCTCAACAAGCTCATTACTAAAGATAAATTTACCGCTCTTGTCATTGATGAATTATTTAATGAATTACATGGAGCAATTTACTTCATCAAGTTATATCTTTGTTCAAGATATCATCCATCGTCCATCACATCATATTTAAGAGAAAATTATAAGGTTCAAGCAGTGGGAGATCACATCGAGCATCAAAAACAATTACTCCAACTCTTAAAGGATAACTTGACTTTGGTGCAGAATAAAATAAAACAAACTGTAGGTCAACATCGTAACAAAAGAATATTTGATGTAGGTGACTAGTTATTTTTCCAGCTACAACGATACAAATAGATTTCCCTCAAGCAAGCTAAGAAGGATAATAAATTATCACCAAAGTATTATGGTCCTAACAAGGTGTTTCAAAATATTGGTACTATGACATACAAATTAGAGCTTCTTGCATCTTCCCAAGTGCACCCAGTTTTCCATGTTTCATGCTTAAAGAAGGTTATAGGTGACAAGCTCTCAGTTCAAACAATATTTCTAGAAATTGACAAGGAAGGAAAAATCATATTGTAACCTGAAACAATCACGGTAATAATAACTTGACAACTACGAAATAGATCAATTTCAGAGTATCTCATAAAGTGGAAGAACTTAACCATTGAATATTCCACATGCAAGGATGATAGTTTTATACAGAAACATCCATAACTACTCAAGTGTTGAGGACAACAATTTTTTGAAGGAGAGGGGCATCTTAGGTCCCTCTAATACTAGTGTATTTGTTATTGTTAGCGTAGCCCCCTTATTGTTATTCCTATGCCCATGTAGTCCCCATATTATTATTATTGTGCCCCACAGAAACCTATTATTGTTATTGTTGTGCCCTTGCATTATTATTATTATGTCTTCTCTGATTATAGTGTGACCCCTTAGGCTCCTATATATAGAAAGGAGGTTTTTTCATTTGAATCATCCAGAATTTTTCAATTGTGTAATGTAAAGGAGGTTTCCCCCTCATAGAGACTAATTTGGAAGTCGTTGATCTATCTCTTCTTATATTTGGTGAGTTGGTTGCATAACAGTTAGGCCTTTAGGCCTCGTAAAATAGTCTAGATAAGAAAGTACATTTGAACAAACTAGTTATTTCCATGGTAACTCAACTTGCCCTTGCATTTCTTTGATTTGCAAGTATATTTGTTAAGTGCTAATGGAGGTCACTCGACATGATAGTTTCATAGAGGGGGTTAGTACCTTGATCATCTCTCTATTTCCCCTTGATTATATGCGTGTTTTTGTGTAAACACATGCACATACTCACATACAAACGCACATATGTTTGTGTCAAATCATTGTATATCTAATTATATCACATGTGTAGTTTTTATGGCTGGATAGTAGATATTCAACACCTACAAATGCATCAATTTCATTTTCCACCATTGTTGAAACAATAATAATAGCATTCTCATTCAGAGTACCACACATGTAGGTATTATGAAACGTTTTGTATCGTTGCAACCATGGTGTATAAAAAAAACATCCTTACACACAAGCATATCCATGGAAATTAATAAATATCCAATAATTTCAATATTGTTAGGGTACAAGTTTGAGAAAAATTATTTCATATTAAAATAAATTTGATGACAATTTTTTGATACACAATAAGGAACAACTAATTTCATGTTAAAATTTTGAAATTTGATTGTGTTATACCTCTAATAGTTAATACGACATGGATAATGAGAATTGATAATATAATGTTTTTATTAAAATTCACTCCCATTTATATTTTAGTAATACAACTAGGCTATCCATAGTTATCTCTTACTTGTGAAATGAAAAAAAAAATGTTTCTTCTTGTCATACCTCATACTCGATCATCACAAAATGAAAAATTATCATTGATATGATAACCATTGAATTTGTGTGTCTTTCACATGATATACCACACATCTCTTGATTATCCCCCTTGTTGTTCTTGTGGAAAAATTTCATTTCATCCTTTAATCCCATTAGGATACCTATGTAGGTACTCATACATAGTAGTCATGGAATGAGTCTAGGATGAACCAAAATATTTCTAGAGAATGAAGTTCATGGAAATAATGTTGATGGGGTATTCCATGGAGTATTCTAACCATGTAGTGTGTTGACATATTTGACATTCTGTTGACTAGAATGTAATGTTGAAGTAGTGTTTTCATCCCCTTTATGATTCCCTTCTCAAAGGGTTGAGAAATGAATCCTTTAAAATTTTGAATTATAAAGGATAGGTGTTTGGTGTAGTTGTACCTTTATATGTGACTTCCCCAAAGGGGTAAGCATAACTACATAAAACCCTTCAACCTATGAATACAATTGGGACGATATTTTATTGAATAAAATAATTTTTTTTAATGTATTTAAGGCTTAAGAAGATACAAACAATGATCTTCTAAGTATAAAACAACTTTTGAAGGAAAACATAATACACAACCATGTACCAAATCTCTAGTGATACTTACATGTTACTCGTTTGGCATCATCACCAATATTTTTTACTAGTATTCCATAAAATATTAGGCATACATTTTCGAAGGATAAAAATTGAATCTATATCAGGAAAACACCCCTCTCATGGGATGCTAAGAAATTCAAAATATCTGGTTAGATAAACTAAAAGCAAACTTTTTAACTCCTAATTGAATCTTAGTAGAATATGCTGCAAGAATATCTGTTCCCTTCTAAGATGTTCATTTTTCTCCATAATTGATATGTCCCTCTCAACTTTTACTTGCAATATCATTATCATGCGAATCCTTTTTTTCTTTTAAAAAATATTAGTTAATTCATTTGTTTCGCTTGAAATGGATTTATACCTTATGTTTCCACCAATTATTTAAAATATACTAATAAGCTTACTACCAAGAATAACACAAATGGATACCCTAATGTGGAATAAATGAAATTAATTTAATGGTCTCCTAAGTATCTTGAATATGAATGAAATGTATATCTATGTTTAATGATACTTCCAATGAAGCCATCAAAGCATCTAAATAGAGGTATTCCATCTATCCTCATATTTTAGTATGCCTAAAATAGTGAGGTATTAAGTTGCATGCAAATGTTGGTTATGTTATGAGTGACCTATTACTAAATATCAACTATTAAAAATGAATTACATCCAAGTTAGTTGTATTAATATGCTCTCTATGCAGTTAAGGGTGCAATAGAACTTCACATCTAGATAATGAAAATATTATTAACTACACCGCCTACTGTTGCAATCTACATACAAGATTTGCAATTCACATTCACTGCTATTGGTGGTAGCTAAAAGATAGTGATTGTATCTCATGATGTAAGGCTTATGCTTCAATATCTTGAAATTATTATTATTGTTTTTTTAATCATATCCCCTTAAATATTAAGCTTTTCTTTTTGAGCGATAATGTTTGGCTCCATGTGGTGTCAATAATCCCCTTATGGAATGTTGAGAACTTCAAAATATCTAGTTAGATAAAACAAGAGAATGATTTTTAACTTATATTTATATACATAAAATTTGTTACAACAATATCCATCCATTTCAAAGATGTTTACTTTCCCACTAAATTCTATGTCCATTGGATTTATATGCAGCATCATCATCATGATAATTCTTATTTTCCTTCTAAAATTATTATCCAACTCATGTATTTCTCTTCAAATGGATTTTTGGCTCATGATTCTAGCAATAAGACTACTACCAAGAATAACTCAAATTAAAACCATAATTTTCAAGCATTCAAACCAATCTACTAAGTTGTTACCTATCTGCAACATGATTTAGGTATATGGATAAGTGTAATGATACTTCGAAATCCATCATAGAAAATAGCTAAAATCATGGAATCTACCCTTGTATATTGTTCTTCCTGAACAATAGGGAGATTTTGATTTTCATCCAAATGTAGGATCACCATTTGAATATCATATTACTAAAGATTAGAAGTGTAGCTTTTGACAACACATCTTAAATAAAAAAAGTATAATGTTTTTTTCCTTCACAACTATGATTTTCTAAAAATAAATTTCATCAAATCCAATTAGATTAATATCATATAAAGTCATTTGAGGCTCAAAATGTGTACAATTTCACATTCAAACCATCAAAATAGTGTTCCTTAGACCACCTTTTCTTGCAATATGCCTACTAGATTTGTAATTTAGCTTTTGTTATACTGGGGATGGCCACAAAATATTGATTTTCTCTTATTACATCTTAGTAGAAATGTAAACATAGAAAAACAACAATCTATTGACTTGGAGGGGTGATTTGAGATCCTTCCATAAGGAAATTGAATATGTTTTAGAACGGTGAAAAGTGGGAAATTAAATTAGCTTTATGAATATATAATTTTACTTATAGAATTTGTGCATGATTAATAATAAAATTTGAGTTTTTATAATAATGGTATTTTTCATGAAAAATATAATGAATATCTTCATGTTAGTGTACGTCATCAACACCTAAATGATGATATTAATGTAAATAAGTGTAGAATTATGTGGTAACATGTTCCTGTGTAGGTATATTTAAAATAAAAATGTTATTAGCTTAATCTAAAAATGAACATAAAAGAAATAAAAATTTATAAAAGTAATAAATTAAATATGTATTTCACAAATATGATATGATATATATATCTATATCTATTTATATGAAGAAAAAATATTTAGAAACAATAATAACATATGGTTTTAAAAATTATTCTATATGGAATTTATATAGTATAATCGATATGTGTTTACATTCTCATCAACAATGGATTTGTGCATCATATATAAAACTAATATGAAAAAAAGATAAATAATCATTCAGAAAAATGGATGTTTTGATGTGCTTGCATTTCAAACCACCATATTTTTTCATTTTGAACCTAAATTTGAGGCAATAAAACCAACAAACATGTATGTTAGAGCTATAACTCTCACTCAAAAATGTTCAATGCACACATTCTCTAGATTGCTTGGACATTCCTAATAACATCCACACACATTCCTAAAAATAGACACATGGTAATAATTACATATATACATTCTTAATAACATGTGGACACTTTTGCATCTAAATGCTTTTTCTTGGTGTATATCCGTCACCTATAGGTTGGAATGCCAATGGCATTACAAGATTTTAGCATAAGGTACGGGTACCATAGTCCTTGACATGTTAAGGGAATAAAACTTGGCGCTTATGAAATTAAAGCTACTTTTAAGTATTAGGGTCCTAGAACATACTGTAAACCACCACATTTGACATCTCAAGGTTGTCCTTATCATCAAACTAGGGATATGGCTATGATTATAAGATTTTAGCCCTATTTATGAATTGTGAACCCCTTGACATGGACATGTGAGGAAAAATTATGATTGGACATTTAAGTAATATTTTTGGAAACACCACACATGACTCTAACAAGGATATCCCTTTTATTGACTAGTGATATGAGTGAAATTGGGGGATTTTTGGTATTAGGTACATGATATTTGGGCCCTAGACATCGAAGAAGGAGGGAAAATAGGCCTTACACAATAAAGTAACCTTATAATCATAATATTTTAAGAACAACCCCTTTAATGACTATACAAGATATTTTATGCATATCCTTACCATCCAAGTGGGGATGTTAACTATATAGTGAAGATTTTAGAGCAAGGTATGGGATAAAATATCTCGAACATGGATAGGGGGTATATATTTTAGGATATGCATAGATAGCATATGGATTAAGGAATAAGAAATACATATGAGTTTTGAAGAATATATTTCTTCTACAAGTGGAGTTATATGCATCATTACAATTTTTTAGCACAAGTTATGGCTTGAGAATTCCTTAAAATGTTTTAGGAAAAAACCTAGATTTTAGACATTTAAGGAAGTTTCATTCGTGAATATTTAATAAAAGCACTTCAACTCTCACATGCAAACTTCCACGTGCATTCTCTTTCTCTTATTGAGTATATTCACACTATTAATTTCAATCGAGAAGTAGTTATTAGTTTGAATACTTGGACCAAATAGAAGTCAAGAGAATTTCTCATTAATTTTAAAAGGTTTTCTTTATCACTCAAGAGCCATCAATGATTCCTCAAACCACCATATATTATCTCTCTATGGGATATCTGTCTTTTGAGATATAATATTGACACCATTAGAAGGTCTTGAGTACCAAGTAGATTTTGCAGGGAATTATACATGATTGATGAAGGAAGTTAAGCCTTATGACATAAGGTAAGTTTATAAGAATATAACTCTAAGATAAATTCATTAAACCATTACATGTTATGTATTGGGAATATCATCTACCTCTTAGTTTAGATATGGGAAACATTAGAACTTTTTAATCTCTAAGTATGACTTGTGTCTCCCTGACCATTGTTAGGTGATAAAATCCTAACCTCAAGCCCTAAAGGAAACTTTTGAGGTTGAAAATACGTGAACAAGGACTTGAACCATGACATAGGATCTTTATATGCGATATTTGGTAGTTAAGAGGGGATGTGGACTCTATTTGAATTTTTTTATCACTAGGTTTGGGTCATGCTTCCTTTAACATTAGTAGGGGAGGAAACCCTAGCCTTAGGCCTTAAATAAACACTTTAGACATTTGGGGCCAATGATTGCATCTAAATAGGGATATAAAGTCATTTGAAATTATGAAAGGAAAAAAAATGAAACTTATTTCCTAAAGGAATATTTTATCCATCAAAGGCAAAGAAAGATCCCTCAAACAACAACACATGTCCTTCTAAGGGTATCCTTAGCCTACGTTTAAGGATAGTATTGTCACTAGCTAATGTTTAGTAGTTGGTTTGTGTATAAGTGTGTTAAAAGTGAACAAAGGAAGAAGGTAATGCCTTAGGATCCAAGGAAAGCATTGAGCCATCCAGATTCATGGATAATTCCTTGAACTGTTGTGACACATGATCTTTAGAAGGTATCCCTGTCCTCTACGAATCTAATGGTTGAGGGTTGGAATATAAGACTTATTAAAAGTGAAGATATTATAGATATCATGGGGTGAACATAACACATCAAACTAGTGTGCCTAACACCTTAAGGTTTTAAGTATCATCCAAAGTTCAAGGGTCATCAATGACACTTCAAACCACGATCAATGACCTATTGAGTGGGTGTTCATATTTCAAGAGTGGAGATTGGAATTATTAGGATATTGTGAGAATACGGTATGATTCTTGGGTCCTTGGAAATGATTGGGAAAGGAAGCCTAGTCCCTAGGTCCTAAATGAAACTTGTAAATATCTAGGGCTAATTAAAGCACATTAAACCACCATAGAGGTTCTTTGTAAGGTATCATAAGTATTTACATGGGGATAATCATGTTATGAGGTTTGGAGTATTAATTATTAATGTTTATAGGTTAGATATGGTCAAGGGAACAAACCCAAGAGTTAGGAACTAAAGGAATATTCTACGCTCATAAGACTAAGAGTTAGACATTAAACCACCACAAGTGACCTCTTTGAGGAAACCATTACCTCTGACCAGGTATGTAGGTACCATGACCATTTTTTAGTACTAGTTACAATTATTGGTATGTATACATGGAAAAGATAGAAAAAATGTACCTTAGGCCTTCAAGAAATATTCTTGTTCTTTCGTAAATTATTATGGATATTCCATTGAACAGTTTGTCACAACATATCTGATATAATTATATTTAAGGTCTCGAATTCTACACTATTACACTTATATTAAATTTTGGGATCTATATATTTATAGTTAATAATTAATGCATGAAAATTAAAATTATGCAGAAAATAGAGAACAATAAAATAAAATCTCTCACACACACAAGACACAAGATATGCTCTAGGAAACCCTTTCGAGATAAAACCCAATTGGAAGGTGAGGTCGCTTTTCTCTCTTTCTCAATTTATAAATATGGCTACAGATATAAAGAAGTATGGTCTGTGGCCTATGGACTTCTGCATTGAATAAATCCTCTCTATGTGCTCTACCTCCTATCCTTCTTTGTTATTTTTTCTTAGCTATGAAATAAAATTAGCTGAAAGAATGGATCTTCTTATGAACCTAGACTTTTTAACCAGTTGCAATCACTCACCATTAGGAACACATAGCTCATCTAACCTATAGAGTAATCCATCCTAGATATGGTAGTAAACAGTGTTATCATCATCTTGTACATGACTCTGACTCTACAACTATTGAAACACCTACTTGAAATATTCATCCTCTGAATAGGCCTCCCTTTATGTATCATGGGTGAATGGATCCATGTGCATAAGAGTCCACAAAGTTGTGATGTTTGATGTGTGTGGCCTTGAAAGCATGTCATCCAACATGTTTTTGTTTCCCTTGTTATAATTGATCAGCAAATGAAACTTTTGTAAAAACCCCATCCATGTGTAATGAATGGTATGGTGTAGCTTACTATGTGCGTGCAGGTACTCTAGTGGCTACTGATCTACGTAGATTATTATCTCCTTTACCATCAAATAAAACTTCCACTTCTTCCCAGTGTTCATCAGGGCATAGATATCCATGTTGTAGGTAGGGTAGTTAAGAATTGTCTCACAAAATACTTCAAAATGGTAGCATAGGTTCCTTCCTCCCTATATCAAGACAACTCCCATAATATACCCACTTGCATATGTCTCCACTTCAAAGGGCCAATGCATGTTTCGTAATGCCATAACTAGTGCCTGAATGATCTTCTCCTTTAGCTCCTCGAAACCCTTCTACTGAACCTTTCCCCACTAGAAACTCTTACCACCTGCTATTATGGCATGGAGTAGTGATGCTACCACTAAAAATGAGGCTATGAAATTCCTCAGGTATTGCGCTACCCCAATTAATCTCCTAACCTCAAAAACATTAGTAGGCACCAACCATTCCATCATGGTCTCCATGTTGGAAATATCTATCTTCAACTCTCCTCTGCCTATCACATGGCACAGATAAACTAAAGACTTTCATGCAAACTAACACTTTTTGATATTTTCTAGCAACTAGTGCTTCTTTAATGTCTATAGGGTCGGCATTGAATGTGAAATATTCTTCTCCTAGTTAGCAGTATACACCAATATATCATCTAAATAGAAAATAAAAATGAATATATAAAAGGGAACAATACATCATTCATTAAACTCATAGATGTAGTTGGTACATTACATATGCCAAATGGAATGACTAATCACTCACAGAAACCTTTCCCAGTTTTGAAGGTAGTCTTACATGTATCTTCTTCTTTGACTCGAGCCTAGCGATATCTAGACTTTAAGTCCAACTTGGTTAAGTAATTTTATTGTTACAACTAATCCTATAGATCATCTATCATGGGTAGGGGGTATTCATTCTTGAGTGTGATTTTATTCAACACACTATAATCTACACACATTCACCAAGACCCACATGGTGATGTATGTGTTCAAATTACACCATGTTCCGACATTTTCTGCAATTGTTTCTTAACCTCACTTGCTTCTATAATAGACTTACTATACAACACAATTTTTAGCAATGGGGAGTTTGACAATAGATAGATCTCGTGCTCCACTTCCCTCTTAGGTGGTAACCCTTTAGGCTCTCATAACACATCCATGTATACCTATAATAACTCCTCTAGTTTTTTCTTCTGTTTATTAGTACACCCCTCCAAAGATTTCTTCCCTCTTACTGACTCCTTTATAGACTAAATTTCTCTTAAAAACACTAAAACATACTTCTTGTTGGAAGTGATTAATTTCTTGGCTTCGTTGGCACTTAGTAGTGAAATTTTTTACTTCCCTTTATCCGAATTGATGATGAATGATTTTCCATCCTTGACGAGTTGATACTGGTTGACTCTCCACATGAATATTGTCTCTCACGTGTACATGGAGGGATTCCAAAACATGACTCCACATACATTAAGGGGAATCACATCTAGTTCTATTTCGTAAATAAAATCAACACTAATAGCAAATCTATTTTTTCTCTATCTTTTTCCTTCAACTTGACATCTTTATTTACCCATCATAGTGATTATGGCTTTGGATGTTCACTAAATTCTAACACCAACTTCTTGACTTGCTATGCTGCAATGAGATTCACCTGTGATCCTGTGTCAAAGAGAGCATCAATCTTGGTCTTCTTGACATGTATCCTTATATAGAAGAGTTTGGTCATTTCTCTCTTCCTCTTGCTGAAGGTTACTAAGATTCACCTCCTTCTTCACTGATTTACATATGATCTTCTCATCCATGTCCAATTTGATTTCAACTTGGTTCCTCAAATATGTGGCCATGAGATTATTCTTCTTATTATATTTCTTCTTGTAATCTAGGATTAGCTCTGGATGTAACTTCCAACACTTCTCCTTTGTATGGTTGTCAATGTTGCAGTGGTTGTAGTGGCTACTAAGATCTTTGAACTGATGTGTTGTGGTTGTTGTACTTTTATCTTTCCCCCTTTTTCTTATTCTTTCGTTTCTTAGAAGCATCTTGTTCCTCCTTTGATCCACTTGATGGTGCTCTCTTCAAGCTTATGTTCTATAGGTATTGTTCATATGCATCAGCCATTGATTTGGGTTTGAATAACATCACTTGCTACTATACATGGCCATACAAATCCACCAAATACTTGAGGAGTACATATAGGTTCTTTGGGAAGATACCTGATATTATGGCCATATTTTTGAATTTTGTGGTGTACTCCTACACAATTTGGCCTGACTTTTGCCTGAACTAGTGCCATTCAATCATTCGTCCTATTGATACCCAATAAGGCAAAAATATAACTTAATGAGGGTTTTGAAGTCCTCCCACTTAGTCACTGGAGGCTCTCCCTCTAATCTCAGGGTCTTTGTGTGGCTCTCGCACCAATTTAGTACATGGTCTTCTAATTTCAGACCACAAATGAAATATTTTGTCCTTCTTCAATTTGATGGACACTGCAATAAATGTCTAAATTGCTGCAACTAATGGTTGACCTTCATAACACAGATCTCACCATGCTACAACTTAATATCAACCTTTTCCTCCATTTTAAATAGGTATTGCGATTGATTCATGACAATTAAACTAGGTTGATCATTTTTGAGTTCTTTCTTTTGCTGATTCTTCATTTCTTCCAGATCTCCCAATCCACCTTTTGATTTCTCCTCTACATTTCAAACTCCATATTCTCTAAATATACCAATATTATTTTTTAAGGCTTCCATCATGAGATTTACATTTTGATTTATATCACAGACTTGTTGATATAGCCATGAAAACCTTACCTCTACTAGATCATGAGGGTCATTCACAAATTCGGCAAGAATAATTAGGGATTTACGACTTTTGACCCCACCGATCTAGATCCCAAACAAATCTGTAGAAATTACCCAAAGAAACATGCTTTGATACCAATATGATCGATAAACTATTGTGGATATTTCATTAAGCAATTTGTCACAACAGATATGATAAAATTGTATTTATATAATATTCTATATTGTTATAGTTCTATTAAATTTCTAAATCTATAGATTTACTGTTAATAGTGTATGCATGTGAATTAAAATTATGTAGAAAATAGAGAACAAAAAAATAAAAGCTCTCAAACACACACCCATAAGACACAAGATATGCTCTAGGAAATCCTTTCGGGAGAAAACCCAACTGGAAGGTGAGGTTGCTCCACTCTCTTTCTAGTGTCAAAATATTGTTACAGGTAAACGGATGTATGGCATGTGGCCTATGGGCCACTACAATGCACAAATCCTCTCTATGTTCTTAACCTCCTATTCCTCTTTTCTATTTTCACTCAACTATGGAACAAATGCACTTGAAAGAATGGAATGCCTCTTTCTCCTAGTGGCTTGGTTGTAACATAACTCGATAACACACTAGTCGTTAATTTTAACTACCTCAACTCTTGACCAGAGTTACGATATAGAATTTTCTAGGGTGTTTTACATCATAATCATGTAATTAGCCCCTTTTCCATGAATAATGGGTGCCGACATGGAATCCTCCCAAATTATTCATGTGAAAACAGTAAAGTCAACTTCTAAGTGACATAACTTTTGCATATGGACTTTAATTGATGTGATTCTTGTGTAATTGGAAGTTTCTATGTGTGTAGAATATTCTAAAAATACGTGATGTGAAAGTGGCAGAATTCTACCCTCAAAAGACATTTTGCGATGTCTCCAAATGCTCCTAGAAGGTTTCAGACCCTTTTTTACCAAACTGGGTCCCATAGGTAAAAATGATCCCATGAGCTGATTCCCATTAGAGGAAATTTTAGCCTAAAAGTTCCCATGAAAGTTTCACATAATTTCCATGTCATAGTATCTAAGTGAATCAAAATCCTTTAAATTTAAAAAGAGGTACATGTAAATATTTTGGATGGCAAGGAAAGAAAACTTTTTATTTTAATTGTATTTTTGGCTTATCTCCCTATAAGTTTACTCAAATTTCAAGTCTAGACACTCATTGAATGCAGAATTAAATTCTGCATCGAACGAGTACCCATCATGAATATTTTTGAGAAGACCCACATTGATAAAAAATGAAGATACATTAAAAAACGTGTTCAACATGATTTTTTAACGTATCTTCAATATTTATCAATATGGGTCTTCTGAAAAGTATGCATGATGGGTACTTTTTAGGTCCTAGATATGTTATTTTATTGTATACCGAAACCTATATTTACAATCCATATTCATACCCTTACAACATATTTTGTAACTATTATATCACCAATTTTCACTAAATCCATTCATTCTATTGTTGGGTTGTGTTATATTCTTTACACGACTAGCTCCCCTAGTTAACTGACGGGTTAGAGGGGGTCGTAGCCCCACCTTCATTGTGCCAATTGTGCAGCAGTAGTGCGGAAGCTCCCCCCTGTTGAGGGGGGATTGAGGGGGATAGCTAGTCCCTTGTACAGAGTTTGAGGCAGCGCCCTGGGGAAAAAAATTTGGGACCCTATATTAGGTGGGACAAACCTACGTATGGTTTTGTGCATGGTTTTTGCACATGTTTTTGGGCATGATGGTTTTTGGTCCATGGTATTGGATGCTTCGACATGTATATATATATAATATATATATATATATATATATATAATATATATATATTATATATTGTACCCATATGAAAGGAACATAATGAAAAATTAATCTGGTAGTCCCAGTTTTAGTATCCAAGGGAAATCTTTGTGTATATGTTGTTTTATGTGTTATTCTCCCCCATTGTTTATTTTTTTTGTGTTTTAGAATTCGTATGCAGGTAATTTCTGTACGGGGTTAAAACCTACATTTTGTATCTAAAAGCTATTTTGGATTCAAACGGATGCCTTTGTTGCTGAGGGGTTTCGCTCGGGCCTATGTAGACCCTGTTCAGTGGGAGATCTGCGAGATCGATTTTGGTGGTGAAAGAAGATGGCGAGCAGTGGAAAGATAGAGATCAAGAAATTTAATGGTTAGAATTTTGAGTTGTGGAAACTCAATATGGAGGACCTGTTGGTGGATAAAGATCAATGGATCGTGGTAGATCCAGGTAGTAAACCAATGGGAGTGTCCAATGAAGAATGGAAGAAGTTGGATCGGAAGGCAAAGGGTGCACTACGGTTATGTGTCTCAACTTTAATATTGTTGAATGTATCAAGGGAAGCTATGTTGAAGGCTTTGCGGGGCAAGCTAGGGACTTTGTACCAATCTAAGTCTCTAGTGAATAAACTGTTCATACAAAAAAAGATGTATAACCCAAGGATGAAAGATGGAGACTTCGTGACATAGCATTTGAACACATTTAATATTGTGGTAAGTCAGTTATTATTTGTTGATATTAAAATTTCAGATGAAGATAAGTGCATCAGTTTGTTGTGGTCTCTACCAGATTCGTGGGATAGTCTGGTTATTGCAAAATGTAGCAATGGAACTACCTTACAGTTTGATAAAATAGTCTCATCCTTGCTGATGCAGGAGATGAGACAAAAAATTATGGAAAGCCAGAATGGTGATGCCTTGTCTATACAAGGATGGTCCAAGAACAGAAGCAAAAATAAGTCTTCGAGTGGGAGTTCTAAATCTAAAGGGAGATCTAATTCTCTAGGAAAACCTATAAAGGTAGTTTTCTAGAAATGCGGAAAGGAAGGGGACTACAAAAGGGACAATAAATCTAAAGCTCCTGCAAAAGGAAAGGGATCTGATGATGCTCATTTTGTAGAGGTGAAAACCACCTCAAATGAAGGTGGGGATGTGTACTTGGTTTTTTCAAGTACACATGCATATCATGAGGCATGGTTGATTGAATCAGGTGCATCCTTTCACTTCACTCCCTATAGAGAGTGGTTCTACGTGTATGACAAATATGATGGTGGTGATGTCTTCTTGGGGGATGATAGGAAGACTAGACTCATTGGTCGTGGAAAACTCAAGTTGAATTTGCAAGGTGGAAGGATTGGAACACTTATGAGTGTTCTACATATTGTTGCATTAGCTAGAAATATGATTTACGTAAGCAAGTTGGATGATGCGAGTGTAAAAATAGTGTTCAAGAAAGATAGTTGCAAGATGGTGTGGCAGCACTAGTATTAATGCGGGGAGTTCGGATTGGAACTTTTTACAACCTACAAGGTATCATTGTTATTAAAGGTTGCAATAGTTATATGGCTCCTAAAAGTGGAGCAAAAAATCTAGTGGTCTCTGGAGAAAAGACCATGTTATGGAATCAAAGGTTTGGACATATTGGAGAGAAGGGCATTTCAATAATTCATGGTAAAGGTATGGTAGAAGGTATGACTAATAGCTCTCTTTATTTTGATTTCTGTCAAAATTGTGTATATGGGAAGCAGAATCAGGTGAGTTTCCCCTCTGGTGTTAAGAGGGCAAAACAAATATTAGAGCTCATGCAAAGTGATATGTTTGGACCTATGAAGGTTCCATCACTGGGTACGTCTATGTACTATGTATCATTTATAGATGACTTCTCAAGGAATACATGGATATATTTCCTCCAGAAGAAATCTAAAGTATTTGACAGGTTTAAATAATTTAAGGCTCTGGTGAAAAACCAAACAGAGAAAAAGATAAAGGTGTTGAGGACAGATAATGGTGGAGAATTTTGCAACAAGGAATTTGAAGAATTCTATAAGAAGTGTGGTATAGAATAGAAAAATACTACTTTGTACGCACTTGATAAAAATGGAGTTGAAGAAATAATGAACAAGAAATTGATGTAAAGGGCAAGAAGCATGCTCAGTGGTGTTGAGTTAGGAAAAGAATTTTTTGCAGAGGCAATGGAGACAACATCTTACCTAGACAACAAATCACCTTCATCAACATCGGAGGATAAGACTCCACAAGAGGTATGGACTGGTAAGAAACCCTCTCGTTCACATCTGAGGGTATTTGGATGTGATGCATATGTACATGTTCCAAAGGAGAAAACAACCAAGTTGGATAGTAAATCTGAAAAGAGCATCTTTATTGGGTATAAGGGTGGTTTAAAGGGTTATAATCTTTGGAGCCCATTAACAAGGAAAGTTTTCTATAGCCGAGATGTGGTGTTTATAGAGGTGAAAGATGTTATTAAACATGAAGTCCAACCAAAGGAACCTGAGAAGATAGAGTTTGAGCTTAAGGAGGAAGAAACAGACTCTACACTAGAAGAGGAATCAAAAGATGAAGAGCCACAAACTCGGGGTGTCAGAAGATCAGTTCGAGTAAGAAGGTAGCCAGAAAGGTATAGTCCATCTGCTTTCTATTCAAAGTTTGATTTACCTATTATTAATGATGAACCCAGAGCTTTGAAGGAAGCAGTAGATTCAGAGGATGGAAAACTCTAGAAAGAGGCCATGGTTGATGAAATGGTATCTTTACACAAAAATGACACTTGTTATCTAGTGGAGTTGTTGGTTGGAAGGAAACCCATTGGAAAAAAATGGGTATTCAAGAAGAAGACAAATGTAGAAGGAATGGTGGAGAAATGAAAATCTCAATTGGTAGAAAAAGGTTATTCCCAGGTGCTAGGAATTGATTTCGGCGATATTGTTTCTCATGTTGCCAAGGGAGCTTCTATTAGATTACTTTTATCTATTGTTGTTGCTTTTAATTTTGAGGTAGAATAAATGGATGTGAAGAAAACATTTCGTCACGGGGATCTCGAGAGGATATCTACATGAAGCAACCTAAATCCTTTGCAGTGAAGAGTAAGAAAGAACTGGTATGCAAGTTAAAAAAGTCTCTGTATGGGTTAAAACAATCACCAAGGATGTCGTATCAGAAATTTGATACATTTATACGGGGTCTTGGCTTCACTAGAAGCAAAGTAGATCACTGTGTGTATTTTAAATTAATTGTTGACTGTGTTATTTATCTTGTATTGTATGTGGATGATATGTTACTGGTTTGAAATGACAAAGAAATTATCGAGGATTTGAAGACCCAATTGTCCGCCAAATTTGACATGAAATCTTCATGCTGGAAACTATATTTTGGGCATGGGAATTAAAAAAGATTGAGCAAAGAGGAAGCTCTGGTTAAATCAGAGGAAGTATTTCAGGACAATACTGCATAGGTTTAATATGTAGGATAGTAAATTGGTGAAGGTTGCTATTGATGTTGGTGTAAAGTTATCTACTGAACAGTGTCCTAAGGAACAAGAAGAGGAAGAGGACATGTCCCATGTTCCATATGCAAGTGCAGTCGGTAGCCTGATGTATGTGATGATCTATACTAGAAAATACATTGCAAATGTAGTGGGAGTATTGAGCAGGTTTATTTCAAAACCAAGAAAGGAGCATTGGACAACAGTGAAGTGGCTTTTCAGGTATTTGCGTGGCACTAGTGATTATGGTTTGTGCTACAAAGGAATACCAGGATTGGATAAAGTTTTGGATATCCATGGCTTTGCTGATGCAGATTGGGCTAGAGATTTGCATCAGAGAAGATCTACAAATGGGTATGTGATTAACCTATTTCGAGGTGCACGCAGTTGGATGAGTAAGAAACAATTTGTAGTGGCACTATCAACTACAGAGGCAGAATACATGGTAGCCACTCATGCAAGAAAGGAAGCAGTATGGTTGCATAGATTGTGTTCAAGTATGGGGTTAGTACAGGGAGCTATAAGGATAGACTGTGACATCCAAAGTGCATTTTCATGGCAAAGAACCCTTGTTATCATTTAGAGACAAATCGTATTGATGTTTAGTATGACTTTGTGAGGGATATGACAGAAGACAAAAAGGTGTTGCTGGTAAAGGTGGACACCTTGAAGAATACTGCATATGTATTGACAAAATTTGTGAGCTCTGTGAAGTTCTCTTGCTGTAGAGAAACAATGGGTGTTGCAGGGTTGGATAAATGACTAAGCTCTCTTATGGCCCTCTATGCAAATAAAACAACAAGTGGGAGAATGTTTGGTTGTGTTATATCCTTTCCACAACTAGCTCCCCTAGTTAACTATGGGGTTAGGGGGGGGCAGAGCCCCCCATTCATTGCGGTGATTGTGTAGCGAGGGGCGGCAGTAGCCCCTCTCTATAGGGTCCAGGGCAGTGCCCCAGGGAAATTTTTATGGGACGCTATATTAGGTGGGATGAACGTACCTATGGTTTTGTGCATGGCTTTGGTCCATGGTATTGGATGCTTCAGCAGCTATATATATGTATTGTAACATTTGAAAGGAACATAGTGAAAAATCAATATGGTAGTCTCGGTTTTGGGATCCAGGGGAAAATATCTGTGTATATGTGTTTTATGCATTATGCTCTCGCATTGTTTATTTTCTGTGTTTCAGAATTCGTATGCAGATAATTTCTATATGGGTTTAAAACCTACATTTACCTTGTTCTTAGTTATTGATGATTTCTTGTATTTTTAATGATTAAATTAATTTTTAATATTTTTTTATCAATTATGGATTACTAATCTATTCATGTGGTGAAGGAACATGTTCCACAATGAAAATTTCTATCTTTGTATCAGTTCAACATTTTAGTGCTTAATTCTACACTTGCACAAATGGAGGGAAAAAATTCAAAATTATAAAATATGTTTTTATTTTCACTAGCATGGTAAATTAGGTGATACATGGGTCTAATATGTTGGTACTAGCCTTGGAATATACCCAACTCACACATGTGGGATCCTAGCACATGATTTAAGCTACAATAAAAAATATGTAACAATTTTGAAACTGCAATGTTCTACCTCGATTTCCAAGCATATGATAGTGAATCTCAAGAATATGGAAAATGGATTTTTTAAAAACATAAAAATTTACTTGATATCAAACTATTTCCAAAGATTAGATACAGTTTGAAAGTTACAACTAGTTCTTCGAAACAGTTTTGTACAAAATTTTTGCAAAACCCAGATTGGTAAAAGCATCTAAAAAACCAACTTCATGCATGATTTCTGAGGTTATGGAATTGAATTAGGAAATTCCAAGAGAGGATTTTGTTGAAACTATAACAAGTTAAGATCCATAGAAACATATCCAAATAATACATCATGGTGGAAAATATCTGGTAGGTTCTTTAACACCAATTTGTATAAAATAACACAAAAATCATAATTCTGAGATTTTCCTCTAAAGTTCTAAATTCATTTTCTGAGTTTAGGGGGTTGGATATTATCCTTCCTCAATGGATTTTATGTAAAATAAGGAGACAAAAAGGTAGATGAAAGGAGATTGCTCATTATTGTAATAGAAGAGATCAATGATTAAGTTTTGTAAAGATTTAGAGAGTTGGTTTGTAATCGAGCTTTTTATTTGAATAAAGAATTGATGGTTGCTGAATTGTGGTACATACTCTTAACTTGATATGAGATTTTCTTAGTAGTACTAACATCCTGGGAAGGGTCCCCTAGTGTGGGTAAGTGTTGTTCTGCCTCGTGTTTTTTAGATTAGTCTTACATCTACAAATTTAGTTTTATTTTGCAATGAATTTATGTTAGATAAAAATCATATCTATTCACTTTCATGCTTTCAATTTAGTTTGTAGTACTTCTCTTTAGGTTTAAGAAGTGAATTCAATTCCATTGATTCTTATATGTGCAGGATTAAGATCTTAGTTTCAACATTTGATTGCATATTTTATTAATGTTTCTTTTCAAATTTTCATTAGATTTGTATTTCGCATATTATTATATTTATTGCTCTATTTTCATATCTATTAAGTAGAATGCATTATGATCAAATTCATTTTTTTTTTCTTAGGATTAACTGTCAAACCAATATAAATTGGTTTCTTAACATGTTTTAATATTTAGAATTTCAATTTACATAATTTTCGTACATAATTTGGTAGCTATTAATAATTTCAAATTCCAACCTTTTATACTTAATTTAGTACTAGGTTTTGTACTAGAATAGTGTACTAAAAATATGTAATTTGTAGTTTAGGATTCTTTAATTGATTGGATATTTGCAACTACTTGATAAAATATTCATAAAATGAATAAGAATTTACAATATATCTCTAAGTTTTGTTATCAATTATTTTTTATAGTTTGTTAATGCATTTCTTGTAATTTATTCACTTGTTTTCTTTACTTTCCTCACATGCTTTTTCCTATTGTTGCCAACATTTACTTTTATGCAATTTGCTTTTCTATAGTATGTTTAATGGGTTTTCACCACTATAGGATTAAAACCACTAAAGTCTCAAGACCTAATAAACTACATAAATAAAGCCACATGAACATTGTCTGTTAGTAATGAAATATTGTTGTTTAAAACATGATAGGAATTAAACTCCCACAATCCAGTGACAAGTGATAATCCTTAGTGATTATTTCTTTCTAGTGTTAGTTGTTAACATAAGGTAGAATAGGCTCTAATTTTGTGTTTCTTGTGCTTGCATCTTTAAGTCTTATAATCTCAGATTCAATAATTAAATGTTTGAATTAGAATATATATAATTCCACACACATTTTTGGCATCATTGTATGGGAGATGCTAAAGGGATTAGAGCATAGTTTCTTTCACAAGTTTTTTGTGTGATCTTAGTTGCAGGGAAACTAAATGGCAAAGAAATATGGTAAGACGTGAGTTAAAAGCCACAGATCCTCTTTGGTTTTGGGTCACTCCAAGTTCTCGTTGTCTCTAATTTATTTTCTAGTTTCTTTTTCATATGCATAGAATTAAAGGTACGATCCAAAACCTCATTTTTCTTTCTTTTCCTTTCCAAGTTTGTTTTCCTTTAGCTTGATTCATGAAAATAATAGAAGCCTAACTTTTGTGGACAGATAAATTGGTGACAAGAGGATCCTAGTAACATGGTGGCACTTCGAGTACATGATTGGTTTTCCTGGATTTGTTTTAAGTGTGTTTTCTTCTTCTTTATTTAATATTTTTAAGAAAAAATCCATACACTAATCCATATGCATGATAAGGATTAGCAACCAACAAAGCAATATTCAAAGATGATCAAGGTTTTGGGGGAAATCTCTCAAATCTTAGTGGCACCTGGGATCTTTGCTTCTCGGGAAGAATAAATATTGAGAGTAGTCAAGAACTTAGCTACCTCTCCAGAAGAGATAGAATAACAACAAATCCATGAACCACATCCATAGGAGGATCTTCACCCTTGTAATTTTGTTGAAGAAACTAAAGAATCATGGACCACATCCAGTGGAGAGCAACCATTAGAACCTGAGATTGAAGAATTTTTGACATGCCTATCTATGGATTCTTTGAGCACACAAGAGGATAATTATCTAATGCTAGAAGATCTACATGGCACAATAAAGGAGGATATTCTAAATGATCCAAATAAAGAGGTAAAGTAAGAGCATTTTAATTTTGTTGAAAGTTGGTTTAAAGAAATTATAAGGCCATACCACTCTTTCATTCTTCCTTACTTCTTGGCATCATCATTAAAATAGTTGGGTCTTCATACTCATGTATGCATTGAATATTATATTATAGACTTGAGTATGAATGCATTTTTATACCTATTACGCACATGGCGACATTGGAAATACTCATATAATTGAGGAGAGGCATTTTTTTTTTTTTAGGTAAAGTAGGATAATAAATAAACAAATATAAAATTAATTCATATAATAGTTAGCTTAAGTTCTAAAATATAGTCCAACATCTTTCTCATTGTTTTCTATAAGTGGCGATGTTAACAACTAAAAAGAAACTAGTTGAAAATAAGAGATCTATGTTCCTATAATAGATTTCTATTGAGGTTTCTTTCAACAACATATTGTTTCACCACTTAATATTGTTTCAGGTTAAAATATTACATTGATTTTCCACTAATTATTTCTTTCTAATAGTCAGATTTGCTTCTAGTTTTTATTTTCAATAAAGTAAGATATGATAACTTTGTTTGGAATTTTATGTAAAGGTAATATCCTTAATATCCATAGTACATCTCAAATTTTTGGTACCATATTTCATCTAACTAGTACTAAAAAATTTGGTACCAATTTTTTATTTTGCAAGACAAATCAAGGTTTCAATGATCTTGTTCATTTGGGAACACTTAAATACTAGAAGAATGTTTTCAAAACTAGAAAAGGCATCTTTGTCAATGGAATAGAAGAATACTTAGGGGAGTGTTTGATGATATCTTTATTTTTCCTTAAGTTGTTAAAAATAATGCAACCATGCTTTATCATTAAGACCATTATTTCACAAAGATGACTAAATAAACAATTATTTCCCTACAAGTTGAATTAAATGATAATTCCAAACTATTCATAACTTATATACATTCTTTTTTGGAATTTCATTTCTCTTATTTTTATAGATTTCTAATTATCAATACAGAAAAGTGGCTCAAAATATAGTTGCCAATGCATATAAGGGCATTAAAACAAAGCTAATAGGTCCAAACAATGATACCAATGAAAAATTTAATTTGAATACTATAACCATAACACCAAATCATGATATTTGAGAATATTTATTAAGAATTATAGAAGAGTTATTGAATTCTCTACTCATAGTGGAACACTACTTTAAAAGTGGAAGCATACATGGAAACTATGATTAGTAGGACTTTAGGTGTCTTTTGGTTATTCTTTGGCAACCTCATCCATCTCACATTAAAAATGGCTTATTCATGTTTTGTCCTTTGAGTACCTATAAGTACCTTATGCATCTAAGAAATTATGCAAGTAATACAAGTTAGTCTGAAAGGCGTCATCCTATGCCTTTAAGGGGATTTTTAAATTCACTCCCCCATCTACCAATTTCAAGAACAATATCCATAATATAAAACTAAAATGGTAGGAAATATGGGACTAGAGACTTAAGTTTAAGATAAGTTTAAGAGGTTAACCCGTCGAGGCTATGGATGTTTGCTGGAAACAAGTACAAACATGTGATATCACTCAGCAAACCCATAGGGTCTATGGTTGCTCACTGGAAATGGGGCATTCTGCCTAAATAAATGTCAACGAAATGAAGGATTTTGTCTACATGTATGATTGTTACTTTATAGCGTTACAATAAAAAGGAAGCATGTGTGGATAGAGTCAATGGTAAAAACCAACTCCATAAATTTGTTGCTAAAGAGTGACCTTAAGGTAACCTTGAGTCCTCTATCATTGTTATTTCATACTATATATAATATATGATTGTGTTATAAGTGAGACCTATAATAAGAGAAAATTAACAAAACCAACTGAAAAGATTATCTGTAATACTTGGATAACTATAAGACTATGAGATTTCATTAGTAATACCTAATTTTTCATTGGTTCATCATTTGTTGTGATCATAAAAAACCTCCTACCTACAAAGAAGTAGAGCCCCTTAAATTTATAAATGGTTTCTTTTTCTTGAGCATAAAATTGTTAAAGATTCATGAAATCATATGTAATGAGTGATTTGAAATTTATTTCATGCTTGGTGTTAGTTTAACATCATTTTAATGAATCTAAGATGAACTATTCTTTTTTAGTTTTCATCTCATTGCTTTCATTGTTTTTTCTTTCAGGTCCTTTTTTGTACTAGAGCAATCTCAATAGCCCTCCTCACTTCTTCAGTACCTCACCTCATTTGCATGTGGACATGCAAAACCTCAGGAATGGGGGAGTGGTTGTGAGGATATTTCAACATCTTCATTTCATTCTTTAGCTTCCTTCAGCATATCATACTAGCACCCATCAACTCCATCTCTTCCAGATCATTCGAGACTCTCAGCCTTACTCTCTTTTATCTTCATGTTCATACAACTTGCATTGTAACCTATAGTACAAATCAAACTCTGAAAGATATACTTGAGATAAAACATGTTTAAAGGCTCTTTATCTCATTAAAATTTAAGGAATATTGATTATTAACCACTTCCTATTTCTTCACCTCTCTTAAACCATCATTTCCAAATTCATTAATCCATATTCTAGTTTCCAAGTTCATAGTTATTTAGCCATTATCTTCATTGTCACCTTATATCATCCATCATTCCTTCTTAGTAGATATTTTGTTTTCATGAGGGCATGAAAAGTCTTAGGCATGGGGAGATGTTGGGTCCTAGATATGTTATTGTATTGGCTATCAAAGCCTTTAATTTCCAAGCCATATGCATGCCCTTACAACATATTTCATAACTATAATATTACCAATTTTCGTTAAATGCATTCATTTTATCTTGTGGTTAATTATTAATGATTTCTTGTATTTTTAATGATTAAATGTGTTTCTAATATGGTTTTATCAATGGTTGTTTACTAATTTGGTTACGTGGCCAAGGATCATGTATTACTAAGAAAATTTCTATCTCTATATTAGTTCAACAGTTCGGTACTTAATTCTGCACTTGCACGAATGGAGGGAAAAAATTCAAAATTATAAAATATGTTTTCCTTTTCTCCAGCATGGTATATTAGGTTCCACATGGGCCTAATATGCTCATAAAATCCTTTGAATATACCCATCTCACACAAGTGGGATCCTAGCACATGATTTAAGCTACAACCAAATATATGTAACAATTTTGAAACTACCATGTTCTACCTCGATTTCCATGCATATGATGACGAATCTCAACAATCTGGAAAATAAGTCTTTGCACAACATAAAAATTTACTTCGATCTAAAATTGTTTCCAAAAATTAGACACGGTTATAAAGTTATAACTAGTCCTTTGAAGCAGTTTGTAAAATTTTTTTGCCAAACCCAGATTGATAAAGTATCAAAATAGTCAATTTCTTGAACGATTTCCAAGGCTATGGAATTGAATTTGGAAATTACAAGAGAGCTTTTTTGTTTAGAATATAACATGTTAGGTTCCATAGAAACAAATCCTAAAAATACATGAAGAAGGAGAAGATATGATTGGTTCTTTAACATTAATTTGTATAAACTTACACAAAGATCAGAGTTTTGATATTTTTCTCTAAAGTTGTAAGTACATTTTTTACATTTATGGGATTGAATGTTATCCTTCATAAATGGATTTTATGTATAAATATATCATCAAATGGAAGAGGAAAGGATGAGGTTCATATTGTAATAAAAGAGATCAATGCTTAGTTTTTGGATCGATTTAGAGAGCTAATTTGTAACATAGTTTTTGGTGTGGATAAAGAATTGATGGTTGTTGAATTATGGCACATCTTCTTAGCTTGATATAAGATTTTCTTAGCAAAAATAAGCTCATGGGAAAGACCCCTTAGTTTGGGTAAATTTTTTTGTGCCTCATGTGTTTTGTAGATTAGTCTTACATATAGCAATTTAGTTTTATTTTGCAATGAATTTATGCTAGATAAAACTCATATCTACTCATTTTCATGCTTTCAATTTAGTTTGTAGTACCTCTCTTTAAGTTTAAGAAGTGAATTCCATTTCGTTGATTCTTCTTTTTGGATGATTAAGATCTTATTTTCAACATTCTATTGCATATTTTATTTGACGTTTCTTTTCAACTTTTCATTAGATTTGAATTTCACATAGTATTATATTTATTGCTCTATTTTCATATATGTTAAGTAGAATGTAGTATGATCAAATTCAAATTGATTCTTTTGAGGCTTATGATTCAAATAATTTAAATTGGTTTCTTAACATGTTTTAATATTCAGAATTTCAAATTCCAGCCTTTCTGTAGTTAATTAGATACTAGGTTTTGTACTAGAATAGGGTATTAAAAAAATATAATTTGCAATTTATGATTCTTTAATTGATTGGAGCTTTGGAACTGCTTGCTAAAATATTCCTACAACACATAAGAACCTAGAATATATCTCTAATTCTGGTTAGCATTTATTTTTGATAGTTTGTTAATGCCTTTCTTGTAATTTATTGCCTTGTTTTCATTACTTTGCTTGCATGTTTTTGCTTATAGTTTCCGACATTTAGTTTTTTGCAATTTACGTTTCTACAATATGTTTAATAATGGGTTTTCCTTACTATATGATTAAAACCACCGAACTCTCAAGACCTACTAAGCTACATAAATAAAGCCACATGAAAATTGTATGCCAGTAAAGAAAGATTGTGGTTTAAAATGTGCTAAGAAATAGAGTACCACAGTCCAATGACAAGTGATAATCCTTAGTGATTAGTTATTTATAGTGTTAGTTGTTAATAAAAGGTAGAATAAACTCTAATCTTGCTTTTCTTGTACTTTCATCTCTAAGTCTTACGATCCCGAATTCGATAATTAAATGTTGTAATTAAAATACATGTAATTCCACAAATAATACTCATTGGATTCAAAACTTAATTCCACATCCAACGAGTATCTACACTTGAAATTCTAGTAAACCTATAAGGAGATAAGCCAAAAAATACAATTAAAAAAGGTAGTTTTCTTCTCTTCCCTCCGAAATTTATAACCCTTATTTTATAATTTTAGTTAGTATTTTATTATTTTTCCTTAGGAGGACACTTTTATGCTGAAATTTCCTCTAATGTCCACTTTTTACACTCTAAATGCATCAAGATGTATAAAAAATAATATAATGATCCAATCCAGATTAGTTTCCATATAGGGCTAAGAATAATTCCTTGAAAAAACATATATGTCTTGCTTGGTATATCTTGGTATGTAGTTGGAGATGTTGATTTCACTCTTTCGTTTTGAGTAGTATGTGTATATCGAAGGGCCCTAAAAAAAACTATGGTCCCCCAGGTCTTAAAGAAATATTTAAGGAATCTAGTGCAATACACAATGCCTCAAAGCATTATATATGACCAATAAATGATATTCTTGGACTTTAAGAAAGGCAGTTAGTGCCCTTAAAAGGTTTTGAAAATTAATTATGGGTTTCAAGGCCTTGATATGGTCAAGGGTGTTAACCTAAGAATTAGCAAGATTACAAACCTTTTAGGTATCTATGGCCAAACACCTAGTCTCTTAATGTTTTTGGTAGCTTCTAAAGTTCAAGGGTTGTGAATGTGACCAAAACTACCATAGCTCAAACCTTTGAAGGACATATTTGGCCTGAAGGTACAAATATAGGAATTACTTAGAAATATTTATCACTAGGTCTTTGGACATAATATAGGGAGTAATCCTAAGCCTTAGGTACTCAATGAATCTTATAATTATTTTGGTCAAGAATCACATGTTAAACCACCATAATGGACAATTCTAGTGTATTCTTAGTTTATGGATGGGGAGAGTCAACATTATGGGATTTTGAGGATTACGTATGAGGCTTTAGAGTGTAGATATGGTAAAGGGAATAAAACCAATAGTTAGGCCCTAATGGAAGTTTCTAAGCTACAAATGTTAAGAATGACTTCCCCTCTAATTAGATGTATATTTTTAAGTGCTTTATATGGGTCTGTAGGCCCTATACATGGTTAGGATATGATACATGAACCATTGGACCTAAGGGTAACATCTATCCATCTAGGCCCATGAAGGATGCCTTGAGAAACCACACTTGGACTCCTAGGGATATGTCGGCGTATGGTTGGGGATGATCATGTCACTAGGTGGTTTTAAGTAGTAGGCATGTGTTAATATAGATTTGACTTGGGAAAGTGAAAATTAGTGAAATCCATTTTAGGTCAACAACAAGGATTTTTAGGCCCATGGGTTTAGTACCCCATGGTATTATGTTTATGGAATTTATGTAATGAAGCCTTTAAAAGGCTTGAGATATTCCACTGTAATGGGATTGGAGGTGATAAGTGATTGATCACATTGATAGCTTGGCTGGGTTTGGTCAAGGATATTAATAGATCTATAAATGTTGGATTTTCCTGATTTGTGTATTCTAGTGTAAAAGAGTTTTGTTGCTTTTATGTTGCCATTTTTTTTGTCACATTTTTATTCCTAAAAACAAGTATTAGATCCCTAGTTCTAATCCATGCACTAGAACATGTTTGTGGATAGTACCTTGTGGATGTCTATGGAAATACTGAAAACATGGGGGGGAACACACATAGAGTTTGATGGAATGTGATGAGTCCCAGTATTGCAACAAGAATGTCTCAACACCCAAGGCCACCAACTTTAATTATCAATCTGGAGTTCATACAAAATTAAGAGGTGTCAACACTATGTGTGCAACATATAATGTGTCCTTTTTTATTTGATATGATGTAACGAAGTGAATGAAGATGAAAAAAGACCATTATGCTATAGAAAATGCTTGAAAATCACAAAAAATGGTAAAAACACCTACCTTAACTTTGCAGGAAAAGGATTGACTGAAATGTAATCTATTCTATTGTAAAGAATTAAAATGAAATAAAGTAAACTGTAATATCATTGCAGGAAAATAAGTGATAGAAAGAAACACTAAGTTATTTACAAAAAGTAGATAACGTAATGGAACCCTAATCTATTTGCAGAAAAATAAATGACAGACATGGAACTCTAATCTATTTATCATAAGAAACACTTATCTTATTACAAGAGAGGAAATGGTGAAAATGTTATGTTATACAAAACAAATGCTCCAAAATGCTAAAGGTAGATCATTCTCATTCTATCTAATAAATTATAGAAGTAATATAACCTAGTTACATGAATGAAACTACAACTATAAAAACAAAGTGTCTAGGGGTATTTGGTCTTCTCAAATCCATATTCAAGGCTTGAATGATGTTGTGGAGTGATGATAAATCTAAAAAAAACTTTGGATGCAATTCTAGATCTGATTTGAATATATTTGTGTTGTTGCTACATGATTGCTACAGGATGCTTCCAGCAAGTAAGTTTCTTAAGTTAACCTATCCAAGTCCTAAGCTAATCACTTGAAAATGGTGTATGTGGATTTTTTTTTTTATTAATTTTTGTTTTCAAATATTCAATCCAAATGGAATAAACTTGATAGCTTCATTAGAATGTGCTAAAATTCAGCAAAAATTTACTACTAAAAACCAGAAATTTCATAAGAGTGAAGTAGTAAGTTTATCCAAGTACTGAAATCCATAAGGCAATCAAGTGAAAATGCTATAGGGTAATTTTTTTTATGAAGTTGAATTTTTTTAGGGTTCAATTCAAGTGGTATATAATCAAAATACATTTACTTACAGGTTCTAAAATTCAACAAAAAATTATAACTAAAACCAAAAACATCAGAATTGTGAACTAGTAAACTAATCCAAGTAAATCAATGATGAACATGGATTTGAAATGATTTTATAAGGATGCATCATTCTTGTAACTATATAAATTGCATAAATAAAAAATCACTTCAATCATTTAAGCAATCTAACCTACAACAAATGAAGCATGACTACCAAATGCAGAAATAGGAAATGCAAGAATAAGAGATGCAAGTGAATAAGAAAGGTAAATAAGATAAAGAAATTGTAAAATGGGGCTTTGAGGCTCTTGGGATGGCCAAGCCCAAGGATAATTAGAGTCCTATCAAGGAAACACAACCTTATAATCTGAAAATGAAACCAAACTTCATTATTATAATCAATTCAAGTACATCCCTGCTAGAAATGAAAGTAGAATTGCTCAATAACAAGATATATTCATAAGAAGAGTAAAAAATATATGCCCCTAGAGGATAATTCTATTTTTTAGTTATAAAAAATGATGGGGAGACATTCTCCTTGAAAGGAGGTAGCATTTCCCTACAAAATCCATTAAAAAGTGGATATGGTCCTTAACATTAGGAATCTTCATTAAATACACAATTCTGGCTTCTCCTGTAGTAAGGAAAAGATCCCTAGATTTTCTCAATTAAAAAATATTAACAATTTACTCAATATTATCTCAACATTCTGAAAAATAAATGATATTAGGAACATAATAAGAAATCATCTCTAAACCTTCCTCAAAACTTATTAAAGTTAAGATATCATTATTAAGTGTAGAAGGAGAGCTTTAATATATCCTTTATGTGCATAGGAAAGGTTATATGGGACTTAATTTGTATGTAATTTGGAGGCCCATCATACCCCCCAGCTGAAATTGTTGCTTACCCTCTAAGAAATCTACTCATATTCCTTTATTCGTTCTTCTTCATGTATGCCTTTGATAACATATCTAACATCCCATATTGATGTCGATGTAATTGACCCTACTAGATGGAAGCATGCATGGCCTTCAACTTATTTCTAGCCCTTTATAGGTTCTCTTGGTGTTTTAATGATTTCCTAAGGTTTTTCCTAAGCTCCTTATACATATAATATTATATGAGGAATGAAGGACAAACTACTAATGCAATTTTAGAGGTTATTTAAAGAAATTTGTGTATTGCTACAACATGCCTTCTTTTGTTATGGGAAGTATCCATGAGCACTTTTATGGATCATAGGAGTGGTTTTAAGGATGCCAAAGGTGGTTAGATGTTTTGGAATGGTGAAAGGGACCTTACAAAATACTGAGAGTGGGGGGACCCGAGGGGGGGGGTGAATCAATATTTTCAAAATCACAATCTTTTCATTTCATATTTCTATTTATGTAGGTGACTTTACTGAAAGGTACTCATGTGTATGAGAATGTTCTTAAGACAACTAGTGTACATCCAGTAAACTTATGTTTTAGTTAATTCATCATCTATTTATCTTCAGCTAGTGCATCAGTACTTTATTAAACATTAGATAGACAGTAACCATGTGCATCAAGAACAAAATAAACCATCACACATAAGAAACAAACACACATGAACACCGTGATTTAAGGTGGAAACCCATTGCGGGAAAAAAACCACCTGCTACTATCGTCTACGTATTCTTTTAATATAATAAATATTTTTACTATCTCGTACTGGTGCAGACTCATACCAATATAGGTACCCACCTACAGAAGTTTGCAACCTTCACTCATTCTACGGCTCCTACTCGAAGGGAGCTCCAATGCTCTAGTGCTTGTACTGGTGTAAAGTTGTACCAGTATATAGGCATCAACCTACTAAAGGCTACAACCTTCACTCGCTATCCAACTGTACTAGAAGGGAGCTCCAACCCCCTAATCTGATTTACTAGATACTACTTGAAGGAAGCTCCAATTCCCTCAACTCTAGGAACCACGTTTCATAAATTTTCATAATGGATCCACCTACTAGAATATATTATAACTTGTAGGGCACATTTCATCAAATTTTCATACTGGACCCGCTACCAACATTTAAACTCAATATCAGTCATCAAAATGTAACTCATCACTTGTTATGAAACCACCTCAAGAAAGGATAGAACTAGTAGTATAGGGGCCTAACATCACTGTAACTCAATCATCAAACTCTCACACAACTAAATAAATGAATCACTAAAACAAAATCAACTGAAACTCAATCAAAACCCAACAAATCAGTTAGATCATTGTAACCAGAACATCAAACATCATACTGCATATCATAGAAACCAGATTCTATTACTATGAACCCTAACTGATCATCTATCAAAATGTATACACTACATTTCCCTATAAACCCCATGTGTGTACATGCCTTTCATGAAGCATACTAGCATACAGATATTAAACTTTTGAAAATGAAAAACTAGACCATTATCATTATGAAACAAACACTGAACACACTCAGATCTACTGCAACATTCTGAACCAATCATAGAATAGTCTTTAATCTTCAATCACAATTAGCAAGTTATCTCAATATTATTCAATCAATCAATCCACAATCAAAACATCATTGTTTACACCCAAATCATCAAGACAAGTTCATTGAAAAACAATAGAAATACATCAAAACTAATAAAACCGATAGTACATTCTTTCATAAAAAACCCTACTTTATGTACGCACTTTCCTCAAAACATTTCCACGTGTGTACTCAGTTTTCAAGAACCAAACCTGCATGTACCTAACTTACCAGAAACACATTTGCATGTGTACGCTCCTTGTAGGTTATAAAACCCATGTACAGATCTACAAATTTAGAGTCAAATCTTCACTGCAACACAAAACTTCAGTCATACCCGGATCTCGACATACATAGACAAAGCACGTATTAAGACATTATCAACACAAATCAATTCATCATGATATTCATCTTAGATATATTGGATTTGGTCCATCACCAAACTCTCGACTACATACTTATTTTAGATCAAGAAAAGCATCAATAGCCCATCATGTGCATATTTCCTTCAGATCTAACCATTCATAAGATTTTGATCACTTGCACACACGACATTATATTTCACTAGTTTGATCTTCATCACCTTATATAGCTTAGCCCTTTTCAAATACCACAGGTCAAAACCATACTAAAGCCAATGGTTTTCTTAGACAGGATCAAAACATTTGTTGTTGGGCTCAATACCATAGTAAGGACCCTTGGTATTTAGAATACCATGGTGCAGAAACTGTATGCGCCTTTACTTCTTCAAACTTGTGTGTGTATGCGGATTTTCTTAACCGAACCCACGTATACTTCTTGAACTTTCAACTTTATCATGCCCTGGACTATGAATTGTTATTCCTTTACCAAAACACTTTTTCACATCTGTAAAACACTCTATAACATCCTATTTACATATGCAACAAGTAGGTTTCCATCAAGATATTAAAAATCAAGTAGGTTTCGATTCATTAGATAGGTTTTCATTAAGGACAACTTATCAAATAGGTTGTCGTCAAGGACAACACTTAATTCATAATTCCAACAATCTCCCCCTTTTGACTTGATGGGAACCACTTTGGTGTTTGGTCACCACAACCTATAAATACATCAAGCCATGCACCAAGATTTTCAAACACCAAACTAATCTCCCCCTTTGGAATCAAGGGAAAAATGTTGCGTAATGGTAAATGAAGACTTCCATATCTAAAATATTGAGTATGAACAATGATGATGCTCCCCTTGAGCATATGCTGAAATATTTGATCATGATCCTTGTTATAGACATTTTTGGGCACCTCAACCACAATCATAAATGTCCATAAACTGAGGGCTCGTAAGTCCCTAAAAGTGTTGCTTCACTGCCTAAAGGAACAAGGTCAGTTGATTACATCTTCTCCTAGAAGTTCTCCTCTAAAAACTACTCATAAATGGTCAAAAGTGGACCATAATGAAACACTAGTGCAGAGGGTGTGATGCATATCACCTTCCCAGTGTACAAAGTGCGATGCATATTGAATGGCCCCTCTGTAGGGTGCGATGGTCGGGAATGGACAAATGGCAGGGACAAATTACGAGGTGGAAGATCATGGAATCTTCCAGAAGCTTCCCCTCTGACACTTGCCTCTGTGTTTTCGACCAGGGATGAGTAAGAGATCATCATTCTCCAAGTGGAAGCAGGAACTATTAGAGAGAGGACACTAATAAAGACCCCAGAACATGACTCACCTCCCTACAATCATCTATATATGGATCCCTCAACACAAAGATCCAGAGGCTAGAATTTTGTATCTTATAGAGAAGTGTTGTTGGTTTTCTGGTGTATATTCATAGTATTGGGTGATATAAGCCCTACATGAGGTGAAGAAGGGCTTTCTTGCTGGAGGATGATGCTGGGTAAGAATATATGGTTATAATCCTCTTGCTACTTTTCATCTTAATAAATTTATTCAAGTTTTCCTCCATATTCTTTTATGTTTGTTTATATATGCATTGTATGGTTAACACACATCTGGTCTTGTGTTATTTATGAATATAGATCTTTGTTCTTCGATAGTAGTATGTTGCTGTGATTCCACAGGTGCTCTTTGAAGCTGGGAAGATGAAGGAGAAGCGGCAAAGCTCTATCAGGAAGGAGAGGAAATCAAGCGCAAGACTAAGGTTGGTCTCCTTTGTTCCACTCCTATCTATTTTCATAAAGGAAAGTGAAAGTAGACTTTACTTGTTTGTTTCTAAGATAGCTACCAGTCTTAGTGGGAATAACAGCATTCAAGTGGACAGTATTCCCGGTAACAAAATGATGACTCCGCTGGGGAGTGACTAGATTGTTTGTTAGCCTATCTTTGTTTCTTTTATAAACTTACAGATGGAGCCTGAAGCCAAGCTAGCTAGCCTTCGAACTGCATTTGTTATACAAATGCAAAGTAGATTAATGCTCTTCAGTCTATCTCCAGGTTTTGTTTATGAATTAAACAATCGATCTGCAAACAATCTAATTGCCCTAAGTGGTGGCTCTAGTAACCTCCTTAGATCAACCCTATGATTTACATATACTGAACATCACTTACTCAGCCTAAATCCCTGAACTGAATTGCAAATTGTGAGTACAAACTCGTTCAAAGTCTCACACTGGTACCATCGCACCCTGCCTTCAAGGCAGTCTGTATGCATCGCACTTCTCGAGTGCAGTAGGTGCGCTACATACTGAATTCACTGTGTGACAGGTGCGATGGTCAGGGAAGGTTAACTTTACCTTCAGACTTTGGTTTTTCCTCATTGTTTTCAATCCTAATTAGGAGTTTTGCTATCTTTGGTCAGTGTATCTCTGTAAAAACCCCCTTCTCTTACATTATTCCACCTCCATAGTGCAAAGAACTGTAAGTGTTTTATGTATTGTGTGCCATTTTCAGTTCTCTCTTCCAAAGAAGTAGCATAGTCGAACTGTCATTTCTTGATCTGAAAAGTGTCGTAGCTATTGTTTCCAGTTTTAGAAGACAATCCCATTGTTCTTGATAGTCGATTATACAGTTACTGTTGCATATGATTTGAATGAGTAGTTCTTAAAGTTTCAAAAAGCAATTTTCATTTCGAAATCGCAAAATGTCTCTCCTACCTTCACTTCATTTTGAAAAAAAATTTGTTGAGTATGTTGGATACCTATACCAATAGGTTTCATATTTCATGATTGGCAAGTTCAAATGCCAAATATGCTCTACTTTGCTGATTCAAAGATCCCATATTTCCAAGGAAGGCAAGGTGTGTACATGCCTTCATGTCTATTAAAATTTTGATGGATGGTCCAACAGCCTAATCTGGATCATGCCATGTTTCAATTTTTGTTATAGAATAGAGAAAGAAATCTGTCCAAACTGTTTAATCTTGGAAGATCAGTAGTGAGGCAGAGAAACTAAGGTTCCCAACTGCTTAATCTGGGGCCTTGGAAGAAATAAGGGTAGCACTAGATAGGATATCAAAGGAAAAAAGCCAATGGAAAAGAAAAGGCACATAAAGGGTCTGCAAGTCTAAATGCACCCTCCAAGAAGAAACAAAAAATGCTAGGCAAGTAGAGGGGTAGGTAAATGGGGTTGCAGAAATGGAAGGCCATCACCAATTGGCCTATTAAGTGCTAAAAACTTATGCCACTCAGGGTGTGGGCATCAAAGAAAAAGAATGGAGGACAAGCACTAGAGGCATGACTAACTTCCCCAATTTCCTCGGAAGTCATTTCTTACTAACATCCCCAGGGGCCTTGAAATCTGCTCAAGTCTCCAACTCCACTCCTTAATATCACAAACCAATTGGTCAAACCATGGAGTTCAAGCATGAAAATAAGCCACATTTCTTGTGTAAAAACATCCTTTTTATATCATTTTCATCTATCCTCAAATACCCCAAGTTAAAGTTTCATCTTGACTTGGCTTCACCCCTTCATTCACCTCATAAACCATATTAAATACTAACCTATGATTTGGCTCCCTGACTTCCCCCTCCCCCTAGTGCTGCAGCTAAATCCCTTCCTTGGGAAATATTAACCCCTCAAGGGTTAGTATTAGCCCTAAGCCCTCCTAAACAACTATGGATGCAAGAAAAACTATGGTTAAAATGCAAAATCATTTTCCCCGCCCTTATTTACCCTATTCCCCCTTTTCTCTGCCCTAAACCCTTTATTATAAAGTTCAAAATAAAAATCTTTTTAATAAATGAGCGCTTAAATAAACCCGAAAAACCCATAAACCTGAAGTTCTAAACCCACCCCGCGCCCATTTATTTAAACGATTATTATAATTACGGGCGGGTCCCCTGCTATTTAATGCGCCAGCATATCCCGATTGCCGCCATCCGTCAAATCTCCCGCCCCACCATCCTACGGTGGGCGGTCGATCCACCCACAAAGCTGCCCGGCCTTTTGCGTCCGGGGGATGGGCGGTATTGCCGTCGTACCCCCGCCACGCGTCAGGCGCAGGAGTTGTTCGCTCCCCCCGCCTCCAAACCGCTTACCGCCTAAGGGCCTGCCAGGGAGACCGCTTACCACCTTACCCCTCACGCTGACGTCACGCCTCCGTCAGCGTGACGTCACCCCACTTTTCCGTTGCCATGCCTCCACGTAACCCCTGCCCCGCGCATTGCCCTGTCCACCCTGCCACCGTGTCAATGCCACCTAGGCGCCCATGTCACCTGCCACGTCACCTCCTCCGTATCGGGCCCCATGATGACGTCAGCATGATGTCATCACAAAAAGGTGCCAATTCACCCGAAATGCATAAAAAGGCGTAAAAACTGTTATCTTTTATCATGTTCTGCAAAACAACCCGGAGCTCCGCTGAAGGCGAAATTCAATTTCCAACGGTCGAAAAGCAAAAGTGATCCACTAGAATTACTGCCGCCCCCATTGTCAACTCAACCGCATACAATTCAACTAGTTCGACCACTGCAAACGCCCGTACGCCATTAAACTAGGTATTTTGCCGCAGGCACCCTCTTGTCCACTGTTCTCCATACAAATCCTATTTCCTGCTCAATACAACTTAATTTAAGAACCCACATTGTTGAAACTCACCTCAAAAAACTACCAAAGAAACTCCTGCACAAAAGAAATTCCAGGGAAGCCCGTCACCCGCGGTAAAAATATGCCTAGTTTTCACAAAAGAGCAGCTAAAAAGGCCAAGCCACAAGCTAGAAGAGCTAAATTGTTAATTTCCCTCACCTCTGATAAGCAAATTCTCTACAAGTAACCAGCTAGCCAGCTACAAAACAATCTGCTTCCTCAAAACAGAGTGCCCCACAGATTAAATAAGCCTGTGACAGCCCCTTGAACTACCAAAACTGCTCACTGCAAACAGAGAGCAGTAGACCATTCCTCAGAACTCACGCCATGTTTGGAACATAGTAAAACCACCAGCAAAGACCAAGACAATGGCAACTTCAGCTGCTCTGGATGTTTTGCCCATAAATCCACCCAACAAGGAGCTAGAGGCTATACCTTTGGTGGACGATGATGCTCTCATCACAGATTTTGTGGCAGAGAGAAATCATTTGCAGACATATTGGCAATTGAGAAACAGTCACTTGGACAGCAGTGACCTGTATGGGGTCTCGCAGTCTAATCTACCGACTTACTTTCTGCCTTCTGTCAACACTTTCCCAGAAATCATCCATCTGTGTGCAGAGAACTATGACCAGAAACTCAGGGCTCTGAAGTCTCCATTTGGGAGCATCCTCTTCTATATAACTCCAGACTCCATCAACTAGATGCTCAACTACAAGCAGACTCAGTTGCTATACCCCTTCTCCATGGACTATTTACTGGATGTGGGCTCCAGACTTTCTGATTCAGACATTGATGCCATAGCCAGGAAATTCATGAAGGCAGACTGCCAGCCCTCTGGGCCAGCTCCTTTCTCATATGACGATTTCAATGAGGTTGGCAAACTATTCATAGACATGCTGACCTATGTGCTGAGGTTCACCACAAACAAGCATGTTGATATAACTGTGCTAGTCATGCTCTCTGCATACAGCCTTATGAAGCCCCCTGCTATGAAATACAACTATGCCAAGTACATTTCCATCAAGATACATGATCAGTTGACAAGGCTGGACAGGGAGGCAATATTCAAATATTCCTCATACATCTACCACTTATTCTTATACTACCAGACAGATAGCTTCCAATGCTCAATCAAGAAGCTAGACTCACAGGGTAAGAGAATGTCTGTGATCTTTTGGTCTTCAGTCTTCCACCAAGTCCAGAATTCCCCCTACTCAGACTGTGAGTTCATTGATCAATTTGTATATCCAGTCATCTGCCTCTTAAAGAGGACTCCTCCTAGCAGGCTGTCCAAGGATATGCAGAAGATCTTGTAGCTATCCAGAAGCTACAAAATTGGTGATTGGTACTTATACCAAAACCACTCTGTCATCAGAATTTATGGCTGTGAGCTCTGTCCCTACAGTCTCCCAAAGTATGTCCCCATGAGGCTATTTGCCCTGGAGTATTATAGGCAGCTTATAAACTTCGACCTAACACACTTTCACAGTGCCAAGAAGAAGGCCAACCTGAAATTCAGAGATCACTTAGGCCCATTTACAATGAACAAAAAAGATGGTTGGCAAGAAGCTGACCAAATACTAGGACAGCAGCTCAAACTTAAGAGAAGTTTCTGGTGGGTCCCTTATGACCCTGAAGGTTTCATCAGTACAAGGAGGCTTAAATATAGGCTACTAGCCTATAAACATGCCCCACTCCCTCAAGTACAACATTTTGCTAATCAAGATGAATGGGTGCCTGGATCAATAGTAGAGGAATTGACTCAGGAAGAGATAATGGAGCAAAATGTAAAGGACTTGGAAAAAACTCTTGACTTGGACTCTTGTCAACAGGTCTCCAAGCAAACAGTCCAAGCAGGAGAAGGCACCTCTACTGCCCGAACAACACAGGACATCCACCAGGCTCTAGCAACAACAAACACCACAAAAGGAAAGGAGAAGATGGATGAACAACAGCAGACAGAAACAGGGCAGCCTAGTGCCTCAAAATACCAGCAAACAGGACAGGCCCCTCCCTTGCAAACTGAACAAACTCAAAACCCAGTGTTGCAGACCCCTCTAAATGATGAGAGAGGGAAGAAGAGGGACAGAGAAGAAACCACACCTCCCACAGGGTCATCACAGCAGCCAGAGGCCAAGAGGCCGAGGATAGACCCTGAGGCTGAAGGAGACATAAGTGAAGAACTGGCAGAAAGCCAAAGCAGGGAAAAACAGACGAGCCAACAGACTGCCACTAGCTCATTTCAGCTAGAATAGGCTCAACAGCACACCATGGAGGTGTCTTCCTCCAGACAGCAGGGCAAAAAGCCAGCCACATTCAAAGAGGGTTTCAAGGAAATCAAAGCACAAAATGAACTGCTAAGAGTGTAGCTCTATGAGCAGTTCCTTAACACAACCCCAGCCAAAAAGAAAAGATTAATGGCTGCCTTTGACCTCAAAGAAGAAAAGATGATATTCACTCATCTGAAGCCCAAGGTCCCAGACCCAAAGACCACAGCAGATTATTACAATACTAATCTAGAGGTCTTTGCCAAAGACATACACCCCATGGATCAAATTGAGCTACACAAGCAAACTGGGGAGATGGTGTATGCAACACTTGCTGACAGGGCAATGCTGGCCCATCAGCTAAAGGAATCACTGAAAAACACAAATAGACAACTCGATTTAGAGAGGTTGTCCTCCTTCACCAAAGATAACAGAATAAAAACTTTGGAGGATATAATTATTGATTTGGGGCATGACCCAAAAGATCCAAAGGGTGTCAGAGCCCTTATAAAGAAAAAGGAGGATGATATAGCTACATTGAGGAGGCAGGAAAAATTGCCTCCTACTATCCATCCCGACACAGCAGAGCTTGTACAAGAAAAACAGGTGGATAATGCTATGGAGTTGCTCCTGGTCATGAACCAGAGGATACTGCAGATGGAGGCAGAATTGGAAAAAGCTATACAGGACAAGCAAGGGGAATCTACCTCCCAGCCACCACAGACCTCAACAAACCTCCAATCTGCCCCTCCAGCACAAGTAACAACAGCTCCTCCTAATGCTCCAATACCTACCATAGCTACATCAGCAATTGGAGCAATAAGCCACAGCAGCAACAGAATCCAGCCTGAGCATGGAAGAATTAATGAAGGCTGTCAAAGAGCTAGAGAACCAGGTCACAGAAATAAATGTTGCCAAGGAAAAACTGGCCAAGCTGGAGGCCAGTTATGACAAGTCAAAAATGACTGTGGCAGAAAAACAAAGGGAAATAAAGGCCTTGGAGGCCAAAGTAAAAACTCTAGAAAAATTTTAGGGTTCTCTATCTATTTTATGTATTATTGTAAATATATCAATTGCTCAATGCCATAGGTTCCTGATCGAAACTACACCAATGGGTAGCGAAAATAAAAAAGATTATTTGGGCCAAGATTTGCCAATCTATGCAGGATTAATGGAGGTCCATTCAAGCCATTTTTTAACAGGTGGAGCTGATAGAAATAGCTCATATAGAGATTCAGAGAGCTAGGACAGCCCTAGGAATAATGCCTGAGCAGGCCACCAAAATGATTTACTTCCTTAATAACCGCACTAGGGAAGAACTGACTGCTTTACAAATAACCAGCAGTACAGATACAATCCTCACTGCCAAAAAGGTACTAACATTGAGGAATTTCACCCAAACACTAGAGAGGAAGTGCCAGGAAATGAAGGTAGAAATAGATGAATTCAGAGCCAAAATGGTTGTTTTGCAGGATAAAAGACTTCCAAGCCTAGTGACTGGTACAGGATAGCTGTTGCCATATAAGCAGTATATGACAAGGGTCAACAGCTATGTTGAAAACCAGATCACAGCCTCCAGCAGCTCCACACAAGAAACAGGGCCTCCCTTTGGGCAGACCCTCTATGACAAGCTAGAGAATCTATTCTTCATAGAGCATGAGATTAATCATCTATTTGAGGTGCCTCCTATTTTTTATAGACACACAGAGGTAGATGAGACAGTGGTGAAGATGAGAAGACATCAGTTACCCCCGGCTGATTGGTGGCAAGCAATGTTGGAAATTTTTCCTAGATAATTCCACTTTGCTTGTTTGCCTTTTTTGGATACAGGTCAGCAGAACAGATCAGCAGAACAGGTTAGTAGAACAGGTCAGCAAACAGGTCAGCAGACATCATACATATGGCTCAGCAATCCACTTAAATATCAGGCCAAAATTAACGCAGCATTCAAAACACTGCTACCGCCTATTTCTCACAGCCAAAAGTCAAATCTGTCTGACAAAGGAATTTCGGCTATCTCAACATTTAAAGTTACATTTATGTTTCATTTACTTTTTGTAAGAGAGTTGGTGGTGCAATTTATTGCACCATAACTCTCCACTAAGATATTTTATACCCTATTTTTTTATATATATCCCCTCAGATAACACATTGAGGGTCGGTTGTAATAGAATTCTTCCTGAAGAACTCTGATGTATACTGAAGACTTCTGATAATAAAATTACTGATGGAGATTGATGTTTCAATGCTGTTTAAGATGGATATGTAAAGCTCTGTGTTGTTGCAGAATTCCTGTGTCATTTGCTGAATCAATAAGTTTCTCTTAACTGTGTATGTGTTTCCTGTTATTCCATAATTTCATGTTTTCATAATCTTGGTA
>APFE031617156.1:0-27600 GCA_000404065.3 Pinus taeda | reverse complement strand
CATTTGGATAGATAGGTCTAAGGAATATGGCACCCCTTCAGATCCTTGGTCGCAAGTACACTCTACAGACGAAGGAATCATTCAATCGATGATGATTGATGGGGCACCATGGGAAGATTAGCACCATCGTTCCCATCTTCTGAACTAGAAATAAGATAATTCTATTGACCTACACCATCCCTCAGTATTTGACTTTCTGACAAATACTGTAAATACGGTGGATTCTGAGAGAAACCTATCCAATATCGAAGAGACTACTGCCATAAATATCTCAACCAAAATAGATGTTGTAGAGAATATTCATGTTGGCAAATCTTGTTCTTCTTGAGAACTAGAAATATATAGTGCTCTCTTTCGCGAGTTTAGAGATGTATTTGCTTGGTCATATGATGAAATGCCAAGTATTGACTCGAGCATATTTGAACACGAAATTAAGATGTATCCAAATGTCAAACCAGTAAGACAATGGCTACGGCAGGTGCACCCTAAGAAAGTCATTGCCATCAAGGCAGAAGTTGAAAAACTCCTCCATGCTGGTTTTATCTATCCCGTTCCTCTAACCGATTGGGTATCGAATATTGTTCTTGTGATGAAAAAACAAGGAACGATTAGAGTGTGCATTGATTACAGGGATGTAAATCAAGCTTGTCTGAAAGTCAACTACCCTACACCCTTTATTGACCAGATAATTGATGAATGTGACGGATGTGAAATCTTTTCATTTATGGATGGATTTTCTGGGTATAATCAAATAAATATCCACCGACAGGACCAGTCAAAGACTGCATTCATTTATCCGTGGGGCACATTTGCATATCGCAAGCTCCCTTCGGTTTGAAGAACGCATGGGAAAATTTTCAGAGAGCAATGAACTATGCTTTCCATGACATCAAAAACATCGTTCAACCATATCTAGATGATCTTCCAGCTCATTCGCGAAAGCGGACCGATCATATGCACCATTTCAGAGTGATATTTCTACATTGCCGACACTACAGGATACGACTCAATCTGCACAAATGCATGTTTTGTGTCATTTCTAGTCATTTACTGGGCTTCGTGGTGTCAAAGGATGGGATTTGTCTCGACCCATGCAAGGTTCAGGAAATCATCGATTTCCCCCGCCTTCAAACTTGCTTCAGATTCAGAAACTCTAAGGGAAAACAAACTTCCTTAGGAGGTTGATTCCAAATTACACTGAACTAGCCAAAGGTTATACTCGTCTATTAAAAAAAGAAGTACCCTTCATCTGGGAATAGGTCGCGCAAGCTTCCTTTGATGCTTTAAAGCAATCTCTAATACAAGCGTCATTAATGTATGCTCCTGATTATCAAAAAGACTTTAACCTGTATTTGGCTGTAGTAGATATGACCATAGCAATAGTTTTAGTTCAAGAAGAAAATGGAATTGAACATCCTATATATTATTTAATTCGAAACTTAAATGATACGGAAATGAAATACTCCTACGTTCAAAATATCGCCCTAGCAGCTATTCAAGTGATACAGAGATTTCGAAACTACGTCCTCTTCAAGAAAACTACCATTTTATCAGATTGCAACCCCATGACTTATATATTGTCGCGGCAGTTGCTGGGGGGAAAATATTCAAAATGGATAGTGATTCACAAGAGTTTGATCTAGAATTCAAAAGATCCAAATCAAATAAAGCCTTGGTATTCGCGGACTTACTATGTGACCTCCCATCGTCGTCCAACGCTACAACATCCGAAGAAGAAATCGTGGATGAAAATTTGTTTATGATATCTTCAAGCGATCTGTGGTATGGAGATATAATCATCTATCTCCAGACACAAACATATATGTCTAATACCTCACGCTTCGAACAATGACGTATTCGATACCAAGCGAACGACTACATGATCATCAGTGATACCCTTTACTGTCATGGTATCGATACAATTCTACGAAGGAGCCTCACCCATGAGGAGGCCGAAAAAGTCCTGAATGATTGTCATTTAGGAACATGTGGGGGGCATCAATCTGGTTATGCTATGGTGCAAAAAAAATTGTGAGCAGGATACTTCTAGCCAACAATGTTCAAATATTGCATAACTGCAGTTAGATGTTGCCATGCTTGCCAAATTTTCGATAGCAAAACCAGAAGACCACCCACACCACTACAACCAGTAGTTGTTGTTGGGCCATTCGCCAAATGGGGAATAGATTTCATGACATGTAACCCCACCTTGGCCGGGGCGCATGGGTATATCATAGTCGTGGTAGACTATTTTACCAAATGGGTTGAGGCAATGCCTACATTAAACAATAGCGGCGAAACGGCTGTCCTTTTCTTTTTTAATCATGTAGTCTCCAGATTCGGCATTCCACAGGCCATAGTCACAGATCATGGATCACATTTTCGCAATCACATGATGGTTGAGTTGGCTACCAAATTAGGACTGTCCCACGATAGCTCTACTCCATATTATCTTAAAGCTAACGAATAGGTTGAGGTGATCAACAAAGTCCTAAAGCGCATGCTGCAAAGAATGATCGGAGTCCATAAACAGGATTGGCACCTGATCCTATACTCGGCCTTATGGGCATACCGGACATTGGTAAGAAATGCAACTGGGTTTACACCTTTTCAACTTCTGTACGGTCTAGAAGTAATCTTCCCTGTTCAATGTGAAATCTCGTCCCTCAAACTCGCAGTCGGCCTTCTCCCCGGAACTTCAGAAGAAGATGCTCATTTCTTGTAACTAATCCAATTATATGAAACCCGTCATGATGCAGCTTCAACTAAAAAAGCTCATAAGAAACAAGTCAAAGCACAGTTTGACAAAAATGTGAAACCTCGCGTCTTCTCAGAAGGTGACCTAGTCTTACTTTACAACCAAGAATCCGACAAGTTGGGAGCAGGGAAATTCAAATTGTTATGGATGGGTCCTTATATTGTTAAACGTGTATTAGCAAAAGGAGCCTATGAGTTGATGGACTATGATGGGATTCCACTGGCACAACCTTGCAATGGGTTGTACCTCAAGCATTACTATGCTTAATTCCGCGTAGTAATCCTCATGCTTTTGTTACATTTTTGTTTTCGCCAAGAGAAATTATTCTGGTTAGGTAATCCATTTTTTTCATTCGTTGCAGATGTCAAACCTATTGGAATCATTCATTGGATATGCTGACGGAGCAAGTCATAGTTTGTGGAATCTGTCTTCTACGGCATGGGCCATTTCAATCCCAGTGGCGAGTTAGTAAGTTTCAAAGTGGTATGTATTGGTCGGTCGACGAATAGTATTGTTGAATACAGCACATTGATAGAACTCCTCTCTGATGCCATCACACATGGCATATGCTGACTTGTCGTTAGGCTAGACTCACAACTTGTCATTCTACATCTCACTGGCATCTATTATGTACGAAATCTAGCTATCTATCGCATGTTCCTAAGAGTCAGAATTTTGGAAAGACAGTTCGATTTCATCCAATATCAACATATTTCCAAAAGTTTAAACACATTAACGAACTAATTGGCAAATTATGTGTTAGATAGACATTTGCGACATTTATGAAAAGAAGAATCACATCAATATATGCAGCAGGATCATGCAACTTAACCAAAATAAAGCTCCGAAAATCAAAAATATATACATAACTATTTATATTTTATACATAATGTTTTGTAACCAAGACAAAATCGGTCAAATGACCCAAAACTCAAAATTCTTGGGGGCACCCTGGTCTAACGATACTGGTGAAAACAAGTCACCGCCTGTGTAATCATGCATAAAAGCCTAGTCCATCGACTCAACACTCCAGTAGTATGTCGCTGCAACCGTAGAGGCAGCTCATCGGTCCTCACATCCGAGATACCAAGGGTAAGACCCTCAGTCTGGTCCTGTAGTGCTGAAAGAGTCTCGACCACATCAAGGTCACGAAGGATGGCCCTCCCAACAGCCTCTCCTGCTGGAGCGGCCGTTGGGTCTCTGCGCCGTACTATCGGTCAAACTGGTCCAATATCTGCATGAGAACATGAGTTTTGATTAGCCTTGGTCAAGAAAAACATAAGAACATTATAAATAACAATGAACAGAGATATGGTCAAAAGATTTACCCATAGCACCCCACTACTCGCCAACCAGCAGCACCAAATCCGGGTCACCCCGAAAATCCATGCCAGCATATGGAAACCTGGCATAAACCATCTCCTAATGATCGAACCACTCGAAGAAAGTATCAGAAAAATAAATCTAAGTCTGTCCATCATGCCAAGACATGAGTTCAACCCATCTCTACATCCGTGGTTCAATCAGTGGAGGTAGGCCAAGTGAGATGTATTGTGGCTGCATCAATGGGATTCTCTCCAAAGCGAAAGTGGTCAAAATAGAACCATAGCCAACTTTCTTGATCTTCCACTTTTCACCTTGGTCAGTTGTTCTTTCATCATAGAGAGTACTGCATCACACAAGTTGAACACCTTCGGTTCAAGGCATTCCAAAGCATACTGCATGTAAGACCTGTTAGCTATGTGAAGAGAAGAACTACCAACTAGTCTAGCAAAATTGAATAGAATGGTCCACAAGGGCCGATCAGTGACATCTCAAATATTGATCTTGCTATCCGTACTCGGCTGGGATCCCTCTCTACAGTGCCGGTGAATATACTCCCTCACGGACTCACCCACATAGGCGGAGCCCAATAATGAGAGAGGGGCGCCATGCCTTGATAAACCGGTCAGAAAATAGATGTCCAGGACTGTAAACGGGATCAATTTGCCCCTCATATGGAACACCTGGTTGATAGGATCCCAAGCATTGAGGAAATATTGCAACAAGCTGATTTGTTGCCTCATGCTAGAGATACAGAAAAACTTCAACAAGCCACAGTTCCGTAATGCAACTATTGTTCCCAGATCATCTAAAGCAACAATGTCCTCTTCTTCATGCTCATGTTCTTGCCATGTAACAACCATTCTGCTCCGATGAATCTCTGAAAAACAAACAAGAGAAGAGTCAGGATCTTCATTTGGTAAAAAACAGGCAAAAATCTATGAGAAAACTGTGCAAAAAGTTTCCTCCTTGCGCCCATCGCACCCTAGTAAGTGTACTGTGAGCAATGTATACTGACTAGTCAGTGAGAAGACCAATATGCATCGCACCTTTTGATTAGGGAATGGTGCGATGGTGCCAGGGCAGGTTCTTCAAACCCCAAAGGCTCAACAAAGCAAGGAAACAAGCTCAAAATTCATAAAGAAAAGAATGCAATTGAAGAGCACAATTTTAGCTCCTACCTGGTCCAAGTGGCATCAGGAATCGTCCACGGAATCTCCTGGAATCAACTAGTGAAAATCGGGGGGGAAAGCACCTCCAGAGCTCCAACAAACCAAGTTCAAATGAAATGGTAAAATGAGAGGTAAAAGTCACATTTAATTTACCATGCACGTAATTCGAGTAAAATATTAGTGTTCCTAACTCATTTATCAAGCATATGTTTTCATTTCTAATCGGTTTGATGAAGCAAATGAACAGGTAGTACAATCTTTGAAAGAACAAAATGCTAATGGTGAATCAAAGACTAAATGACCATTATCACGAGCAGTTTTAGCACATAGTTCAAGCTCATTAAAAAATAAACATAAGTCATGAGAAAATGTTTCCCCTAGAGTTTAAGCTCATTAAAAAAATGAACCAGTAAATAACGATTGTCAATGCCTTATCGCCAGCTTTTGAGCCTTGGTCATGTTCTCATCATCAACTCCACTCTGTTTTTAGCTGATCATTCACCTCCATATGATTGTTTACCCTTTCAGGGAACATCTGCGAAGAGTGATTCGATTAGCCATCCTTGTGACACTACCGTGATTGGAAAATTCCAAACCTTACCTAGAATCAGCTGCTACCTAAAATCATCACTCGTTCCTCGAAAACGAGTCTTCTTTAAGCTCTTTTCAACTGAATCGTAAAATATGAAAAGATTGTTGAGCAATTAGCCTCTCCGGATCATTAAAGTCATCGGAAGTGCTATCCCTCTGCTAGATTTTAATCTTTTTGGACCTGAGGGATTATTACACAAAAATATCGAGCGCTTGTCTTGTTAGGCTTGTTAAAACTATCGAAAATTCATCCCTTTTGTATTATTTTGCACTTTTTTGGACTTAAGGGATTACACGATGAAAAACAATCATTGGATTCTCCTTTCACTTCCTTTCAAACTCTCTCAAATTGAAAGTGACCGAGTTATCTTTGTCATTAAACTCGTTAAAACTGAATAGCGACAAACTCATCCAAATGGACGAGAATGAGTTTCACTATCGCTAGGCTCGCTAAAATATAGTGGCAGGTTCACGCGAAGGGTAGATTATAGAACAAGCATATGTTATCCTCCTCAAGCTTGACAAAAATAAAGAGGTACTGGTCAGCAATGACTGGGGAAAATTGGGAAGAAAACTTGAAAAAGCTTTATTGGTAGCTAGTCACTCTTGAACATGACACTTTCCTTCCACATCCAAGCCGAGTTGGGTTGTTCCGTTCACTGGTCATCACCATCCATCTTTGGGGTTAACGCTACCAATCCATCGTCAATGTCACCAATATGTTCAAGAGACATCATTCAGACAATTTGCCTGTGTCTCACCCACTGCAATACATTCATGCTCCATTCTTTCATGACCGCCACCCTGAACCCTGTATCTTCAGATTGTTTTCACCTCCAAAATCATTTGCTTCGTTTCGTGTTGTTGATGTGGGATTCATTAAGGCCCTCCTGCGACGGGTCACTTCTTTTCCACATCAGCTCATTATCCAAGAAGTTGACTTAGGAACAACCCTTTCAATACTTTGAAGCTTGCATGCCTCAATGGCAAGTTTCTCCCTTTCGGCAACAGGTTTACATTAATGGGCTTCGACTGAGAGATTTTGTGTGGTGTTCGATGCCAAGTCCTTTTTCACACCATGTGAGTTGTACTGTAGCACCTTGAGGGTCATTGTCATTATTGGTGATTCCTCTCGCGCCTGTTAACAGCTTACATCATTGGCTGGTAATCAGGCGATGTCTTTCCATGTTCGACTCCAGAACATTTTTCACATGGATCGACTTGTACTCTGAGTGAAGATTGAATGAGTTTTGAAGACCCCTAATCTAGTTTCATCCCTCTGGGCTGCGATATATTCAGGAATATAAAGACATCAAATGTACATAATTGCCGAACAAATGATCATCCAAATCAAAGGATGATGAGTCCGACTCTGCCACACAAACGATTGTCTGTCCTAGTACATGAAAATGAATTTATAAAGCTGACCATGGGAATGCTTGCCTCAGCTAAATCATGAAAAAAATGTTGTCAAAATAATGTATTGTATTGTATCTTATTATAGGTCGCCTCCCAGCTTGAAAAAACTTCGGTCCTCATAGTAAAGCATTTCACCGGACATCAAAAAGATTAACGACCTCATGTTTTAGGGGGAAACTGTTCTAGACATTTTTGGGCACGTCAGCCCCAATCATAAATTTCTATAAAATGAGGGCTCCTAAGTCCCTAAAAGTGTTTCTTCACTGCCTAAAGGAACAAGGTCAACTGATTACATCATCTCCCAGAAGTTCTCCACTAAAAACTACTCATAAATGGTCAACATTGGACCATACTGAAACACCAGTGCAGAGGGTACGATGCATATCACCTTCCCAGTGTACAAGGTGTGATGCATACTGAATGGCCCCTCTGTAGGGTGTAATGGTCAGGAATGGACAAATGGCGGGGACAAATTGCGAGGTGGAAGATCATGGAATCTTCCAGAAGCTTCCCCTCTGACACTTGCCTCTCTATTTTCGACCAAGGATGAGTAAGAGATCATCATTCTCCAAGTGGAAGTAGGAACTATCAAAGAGAGGACACTAATGAAGACCCTAGAAGATGACTCACCTCCCTACAATCATCTATATATGGATCCCTCATCACAGAGATCCAAAGGCTGGAATTTTGTATCTTATAGAGAAGTGTTGTTGGTTTTCTGGTGTATATTCATAGTATTGGGTGATCTAAGCTCTACTTGAGGGAAGAAGGGCTTTCTCGCTGGAGGATGATGTTGGGTCAGAACATATGGTTGTAATCCTCTTGCTACTTTTCATCTTAATAAATCTATTGAAGTTTTCCTCCATATTCTTGTATGTTTGTTTATATATGCATTTGTATGGTTAACACACATCTGGTCCTGTGTTATTTATGAATATAGATATTTTTTCTTCGATAGTAGTACGTTGTTGTGATTCCACAGGTGCTCTTTGAAGCTGGGCAGATGAAGGAGAAGTGGCGAAGCTCTATCAGGAAGGGGAGGAAATCAAGTGCAAGACTAAGGTTGGTCTCCTTTGTTCCACTCCTATCTATTTTCATAAAGGAAAGTGAAAGTAGACTTTACTTGTTTTTTCTAAGATAGCTACCAGTGTTAGTGGGAATAGCAGCATCTAAGTGGACACTATGCCCGATAACAATCCCCCTGAGAATGCTGAAATCTCTAACAAATGACTCTATGACACATAAGACTTGTCCTATCACCAAGGAGTCAAACTTACATTAATCACTCAATCATAGTGTGTTTACATATTTGACATCATTATTGCATCAACTTATTAAACACAATGGGGTTACAAATTCCATCATATGTCCAAAAGGACTTGGCCACAATAGTTCATACATGATTGAGTTTTACAATGATTACATCAAAGGTCTTTACATGAGCTTTACATAAAATGATAGGCATGATATTCATAACCAAGCTTTACAGTCAATGTTTGATCCTTTGTCTTCAAACACATACAATTTGTCTTGATTTATGTATCCTCTTATTATGACATTTCCAGTTAATCCATTCATAACCTTACACTTGGTTGATTTAAACAAAATTATATTTACCTTATCTACCATTTGTCCTACACTTACGGTATTCTTTTTTAGCCCTTGAACTAATAAAGCATCAATTGTTTCTCTTGTTTTATTAATTTTGGCTTTACCTTTCCTAGAACATTTGTTGAAACATCAATTCCAAGAATAACATTACCATGAAGGTTTTTCCTGAGAGACTCAATTTTACTCGTAGCTCCAGCCATGTGATGAGAACATCCACTATCTATGCACCATTCATCTTCATCTTCAAATGAGCAAAGAGAACGACAATACTTTTACGATATTTTGACACATAGGAAATAGTTAAGTATAACTTGGTCTAGGGTAGAGTTAGGTAATGTGTGTTTCTTCAGTCTATACTTTTGTAACTTACAATCCGACAGTCATGATATGTTCTAGACATGAAGTGATCTGATGATTCATTTTCTTCTTGGTATTACTGACACTTGATTTGTGGCTTGACACCCGATTGGTCGATGATCTCTATTGAAAGAGCATGGAGGATCATTTGTAGGGTGACCATTCATGAGAGAAGATTATGTAAATTTTCTTTCTTTGACATCAATAAATTGCCTAAAGTGGTCAAATTGGCTCAGGCCATGGACTATTTCCATATTTGAGGGTTTCAACCACCTAAAGAATAGCGGTGTATTGATCTATGATCTATTTGTGAGCGGTGTCCTTTTGGGTTCTATCCGAGCAACTTACCCTATAAATTCCTACATGGTATCACAGCTATTTGAGGGTTGCATCCGTTAGTGATCCAAATCGGAAGCCAGTACAACTTTATCCAACTGTAGTTTCCTAAATCTACTTTTTTTTACTGCTTTCGAGCGAAGAGGGCTACTCTATTTGGCTAGGAGCATCTATTCTAGTGAGGAACCCCTTTTATTTCACATGAAAAGGTTCTAGTAGCCCTAGCTATGCCATTTTTAAGATTTGGAGGTATACAGTCTTTATTTGTAGTTTTAGTTATCTCTTTGTTTATTTCAGTTTATTTATATCTCTATTTTATATTACGAGATCTATACCTTTCATTTTTGCGTATTCTCTTTGCCCCATGGCTTTGTGTGATTTGGGATAATCAGAAACAGGAAGGAAGGATTTTTCTAATGTGTATGCTCTTTTCTGTCGTGCCTTAGTGTGATCTTGGAAAATTAGAAACATTGAGGAAAATATTTAGTTTCCAGCGAAAGCTAACTTCAAGCCATAATGTTTGGTTTTTTTTGTATGTCCGTGTTGGGTTGTGTGTTTGTTTTTGTGGGCCAAAAAGCGTTTTTCAAGTAAGCACGCACCCCAAAGATTCAGTGACAAAAAAAAAACCTTTCTCTTTTCCAAAAATTACCAACCTTTTAAACTTGTTCTAAAGTCTATTCATCTTTCTATTTAGTTACTTTTTCAAAAAGCACATGTAAATTATATTTTAAAGTTACTTTATGTAAAAGTATTCTCAACCATTTTAAAAAGTGAGTCACTTATAATTCTAAACTCTTTTTATTGTTTATTTAAGTTACAATTTTGTGGGTAGGTCATAAAGTACCATTGTAAAAGTGACTTTCACTTATTTTCAAAAGTGGGCCACATAATTTGTTTTTTTTTTTTTTTTAAACTGAGCTAATTAGATTAAGTTTGGAAGGGGGGGATTAAAAAAAATCTAACATTATCATTCACTTCCGCACATTCACACACTTCATCAGCACCTTCAGCAACTTTTCTTCAAAAAGTCATCTTCTTCATCTAGAAGCTGTTTCGGCCTAATTTTTCAAGATATTTCCATTGGAAAACTTAGTTTCAATATTACAACTTCAGTTTATATTCAAATTTAAAGTCCCATGCGAAGTTATTCTTGATAGAACCAACTACTTCAAATGGTGGTCCTACATTGTGGATTTACTTAGAAGTAAAGGTCTTTACACAATATCCTCACGCCAAGAAACTAAACCTAAAGATGAAGATAAGGAAACCAAATGGGAAAAGAGGTAAGATGAAGCATATGGGTTGATAGGGATGTCTATTTATCCAAACTTTAGATTCCATATCATAGAACTTGATACCCCTAATGAAGCAATGAAACAACTCACTAAAGTTTTTGGAATTAAAAATGAAATTAGAGCCCATCAACTCGAAAATGAGTTACTTGTGTTGGACCCCAATAATTCTTCTTCTAATGAAGATTTTTTGTCCAAGTTCAAGACACTTAGACTTCTCTTGGAAGGTGTCAAATTTAAGAAAGAATATGGTATCCTTATCTATTCCATTCTTACTATGTTGGGACCAAACTACTCTGTGTTTGTTTCCACCTCCCATTCTACAAGAGAAGCCTCTATTTCTCAAGGACAAGACTACAAGTCTCACTCTTTTGATGCCTTTTGTGATTCTTTAATAAGAGAACAAGAAAAACTATTACATATTTGTCTTCTTAATCATGGGAACTCTTCTAGGAAAGCCTTAGCTGCCTAACAACAACAAAATTCAAAGAATCCTAAAAAGAATGGTCCTAAACCAAACAAGGATCCTAAGCAATTTCAGTCTCAAAATGAAAAATCAATTCAAGAAAATGATAAGGCAAATAAAAACAAAGGGAAGAATATTGATAGACATTGCAACTTTTGTAATCGAGATGGACTCTTAAAATCCAAATGCTTTAAGAAGATGGAAGCTTCAGAAGCAACAATGAAGATGAATAACATCCATTTGGAGCACTCTTGAACTTCAACTTCATCTTCAAGAATAACGCTTTCTGCATGTGATTTTCAAGCATCTTGATCTGGTTACACACTAAATGTATCTTTTGCTTCTCATTCTCATGAGTGACTCATTGATTCTAGAGGTTCTTATCGCATGGAAAAAAACAAAGCCATGTTTTCTTCTTTAAATGATTGTAACACCAAAAATATATATGTTGGTGATGAGGACTGGAACTATTCATCCAGGCAATGATCAATTTAATGATGTATTATGTTTTCCAACCTTATCCTATGACCTCCTATCTGTATATCAAATAACTCATTCTAGTGAAGGTAAAACCGTTGAATTTTCACCTCAAGATGTTGTAATTAAGGACCTAAGAGATCCAAAATAGATTTTAGCTACTGGAATTGTCGATGATTCTACAAGTTGTGTAAGTTTAACAAATTTGGGTCGTCACATCTTCCTTTGGTATTTGGTCCACTTCCAGTTGTTTCATTCTATGGCTACTAGTACTTCTTAACATTCAATGATGGTTTCTCCATACGCACTTGGGTATACTTCTTAAAACTCAAGAGTGAAGTATTAGCATGTTCATTTCCTTTAAGGCCTTTGTTGAGAAACAATCTAGACACCAAATTCTTAAGCTAAGATCTGATAATGATGGATAATATGTTAGCAACAAATTCATCAACTTTTGCACTGAGCATGGAATTCAAATGCAACATACTGTTCCATATACTCTACAACAAAATAGTGTAGCTGAAAGGAAGAATTGCACCTTGAAGGAAATTTCTAAGTGTAGGATTCAATCTAAAGGACTTAGCTTTAATTTTTGGGCAGAAGCAACTAATTGTGCAAATTACATAGTAAATTGCACTCCTACTAAGGTTTTAAAGAATATCACTCTAGAAGAAGCATGGAGCTCAATTAAACCAGATATAAGTCACTTTCATGTTTTTGGAAGTGAAGCATGGGCCCATATTCTAGATGAGAAACATAAACATTTAGAACCTAAGAGTGAAAAAATTATTTGTGTTGGATATTTTGAAGATTTCAAAGGATATAGACTTCATTCACCTAAGTCGATAAATATTATCTTCAGAAGAGATGTAAAGTTTTTTGAAATATATATTGGCCTACGAGCCTAGTTCGGCGGATGTGCCACCTCTTTCTATCCCTTCTACCTCTGAAAATATTTCTTCTTTAGATGATGAAAGCAAGGATGAAAATCCTCCCCCACCTTCTGAAGATCGTCCTTCAACTCCTCAGCTTCCAAAACGGGTCCATGCTACGCGAGATGCAACAGGTGCTCTTGCAGGTGATCCTATAGTTCAACGACGTATACATTCTCAGTTCAATAGAGAAAAGTGAAGGTTGATGGAGTGGATGGATACCAGAGGTTTCTATATAGTCCTTATCTTTCCCCTAGATGGAAAACTTCAAATCTACCTCCCTCTCCTATGCTCAACAACTTCTTGTAGCAGTACACCGAAATTGTTGTAGCATTGAAATATCTAATAGGGGCTTGGAAATGATGTGAGAAGCTAGGAAAAATGTTAGGAATGAGTTGAATGGATGAGGGAATATGGATGAAGGCTTTGCAAGTAAGTGATTATATGATCTTTGTTTAAGCGTGACTACAGCTAGAATTCTACTACAAAAAAATGCCATACTTGTACAACTATTAGAACAAAGGTGACTTTGATCTATAGAATGTTTGTGGGATTTGTTGGAGATTGGCTTTTCGCATAGAGATTTACTTCCAATTTTTTGGTGCATCTAGCCTTCATTTCATGATAAAGATGATGATAGCAAGGCCCTCTTGGTCTTTCTTATTCAATTTGTGATGGAGAATAATGGCTCTTTTGGGCCCTTGAAGGTTGCTACAGAAACAAAGTTTCCTATAACGATCACAAAGGCTCCATAAAATCACCATTTCTTGGAGTTATGACTATTGTGGGTCCTTTTTGGTGATCATGTAGGAGTGTTTGGTAGGTTGACATGGTAAAACATAGAAAATGGAAAAGTTAAATCATGGTTTTGGAAAGGAGGCAAGAAACTAGCCCTTACAAAAATGTCGATTTTTGAAATTGCTAGGATTTAGAATTTTCTCTACTGGATTGATGAGGATGACAGTCAAAGACATGATGGTGGCTTCATTTTCCTAAAAAAGTGAAAAAATGTCAAATCTGATTTTCTTTGTGAAACAAACTTAAATGTATGGGAATTGTTGTGGGATTTTAGGCCATTTTTAAAAGTGCTTATATCTTAGTTTGGACTTGGGGAATTGATGAAGTATTAAGTTAGAAGCCTAATGACACATTTGTTCGGCCAAATACGTGTGAAAAACTATTGTTGTGCTTGTTTCCTAAAACATCCCTGTAAATAAGACCACAATTATCTTTTAGACATAATGCAAAGTGATGGGACCCACTTTTCGACACTGGGGTTTGTAGGATTGTTTTTAAGCTATGGGTACCTTTCTCCATTTAAAGGGTGAAAAAGACATGGATCTATAGCTTTTTTAAACAATAAGATGTATCCTGTAGCATTTCAGGTCTTTCCTGTAGCAATTTAGGACAATGAGGAAAAATAAGTGGTAAAGTATTAGGAATAATGGGTTGAAGTTATGAATTATATTGTGTTCATGTAGTCAGATGTGAAATCTAGTTGAGTAGTTTCTGTACATTCAATAGAGTGAGTAAAACCCATTATATTTCCATCATCTTTTTCATTTCTTGTTATTTTTTCTCTCTTTTGTTTTAATTTTTCTTGAAGTCCCACTAGCTACCTCATAGAGTTTTTAAGCTAGTAGGTTTTCCCTAGGTGTCTTAGAGGAGCTTTTAGCCTAGGGATCTTTATTAGTATTCTTTTTACTTTCCCAACTCACTAATCACCTCAGAGAGGTTTTCAACCAGTGAGCCAATCCTAAGTGCCTCAAAGGAGGTTTTCATCTCACATTTTATCTTTCCTCCTCTTTTCTCTTTATTTATTTATTTATTTCTATCCTACTATACTTGAAGAAAAAAATAAAATATCTTTCAAGTATAGGAATACTTCCAATGGAGCCATGTATCTACCAAGTTAGAAAATGAACTCATATGTAGGTTTGAAATATATGCTTTGATATATACCAAAATATGAGAGATCAATTGCTTTGATTGAGATGATATCAAGAAATTTTAAAGAGGAGCGTGTTACCCCAACTTCATGTGTGTCTAGAACCAATGTTCAATATAGTTTCACTTCCCTTTGTTTTCTTGCTCATCTAGATCACCCTCTAAGTCCTCTTCTACCATGAAATTCAATCTTTTACTTTCTACTAATTAGTCTCTTGAACACATAAATAATATTATGGTAGTCATAGTAGAAATTTTTCAATCTCAAGCTCCAATGGCTACTCTCAATCAAATGTGGTAAATGATTCTTTAGTCCCCTCGGGGATTTTTTCTTCTAGATGTTGTTATTCAATGATAATAGGGGGATATTATTTTTTCAATAATTTTCCTTATCTAAGATAAATACCATTTATAAAAAGAGGTGTTATTTGAAAATTTTGTATGTCAACATTCAAATTCAGCTGAGTCACTTTATTGCTTAGGTTCAGAAATGCTTGTGTAGGTGGTTGAGTGGGAATGGATATTTGAGATGGATGCATTTGAGGTTGTGGTTGTTGTGGAGGTGGATGGTACAAGGATAACATTAAGTTTGGTATGGAGGTTATTGAGGAAACTACTGATGATATTGTGGATTTATTTTATAATGTCCTTGCCAAGCTTGTTGCAAAGATTGGTTTTGGGGTTGAGGTGGGTAAGGTTTCCAAGGAAAGGGTGTGTTCCAATTAATTTGATATTTTTGTGCATAACCTTTAAATTTTAAATTAGGTTTTTCATTATACCGAATTGACTAATATGCCATGGTCTTCTTGGAGGTACATAATAAAGTTGCTCTAGTATTTGTTTTTCTATATTGTCCTTCTAGTGAACTTCCTTCAACCCTCATAATGATGTGAAAAATTTAGTAGCATGTGATTTTTCAAAGATAACACAAATTTCAGCATTCTTCTTTTTCATTCTTAACATATCTATTTGTTCACTTAGATTGCTCAAATTTTTTATTTTAAAGTTATCTAACAAAATACCAATTTTAACTTCCCTCATCGATCTTGATGTGGAGATCAAACCACTCATTAATTCACTTCCTCTACTCATTACATTAAGGAGACCAAACCACTCATTTATGATTATTCTAGGCAAGAGGGATTACAATGTGTCAAATACTAAATTATGCAAATTTTCCCTCTAAACATTATACATAAATGCATATATTAGACCCTCAAGGCTCTTATCTTCTTTTTTAGCCATTCTTAAGATTTCCTCATTAAGGTCATGATATATAAAATTGTATTTATATTTTTCTAGAAATATCCTTTGCATATCATTACATTATATTATTGAATTATTCCTAAACTCATGAACCATTTAAGAGCTCTATCCTTCAATGTTTCCAAAAACAATTTCAACCTTGAGTGTCTAATAAGTAACTATAATATCTACGAAGTATTTCAAATTAAAGAATAAAGGTTTACAGGTCTTCTAATCTCATACCATGGAAGTTGAGAAGAGAAAATGGAGGGATTTTCTTCATATGAATGCTTATATCAATATCCTAAATGGGAAATCAAAGGGTAACTTTCTTATTGTTATGATCTCCATCCATTTCTTCTACCTTCTTTTCCACCTCTTCTTCTTCTACCTAGAAAAGTTGATGGTGATGGTTCTTACTATGCCACATGATCAATGGGGGGTTGTGGTATTTGAGGAGTATTTTTCTATTTTTATAAATTGTTGAATGAGAATTATAATCCATTGTAACTTTATAGTTTTTAAATGAATACATCATAATCCATATTTTTTATTTGTGTAGAAAGTAAAAGAAGTAAATCAACTAAGGAAGGAAATAATGCATTCTTTCACACCTCCCTAACAATGATGCCAAATAGTAGTGATCCCTAGTATTGCAGCAAGAATGATGTAACTCCCAAGGCTACTAACTTTAATTATCAATAGAAGTTCGTACAAACTTAAGTGGTGTCATCACCATGCGTGCAACATGAAATGTTTTATTTTTTCACCGATCTAATGGAATGAAGGGAATGGAAATGCACAAAGACCATTATGCTATAAGCAATACCTAAAAATCTTAGCAAATGGTAAAAAAACATACCTTTACTTTGCAAGAAAAAAAATGATTGAAATGTAACATATTCTATTGTATGGAATTAAATGAAATCATAATATCATTGCATGAAAGTAAATGATAGAAAGAAACTCTAAGCTATTTGTAGAAAGTAGATAACAAAATGAAACCCTAATTTATTTGTAGAAAAATAGATGAGAAAAATTGAACTCTAAGCAATTTTTCAAATAATAAACCTATCTTTTCATAGGAAAGGAAATGGCTGAAGTTCTCTTTTCTATAAATAAAATACTCAAAAATGATAAAGGTAACTCATTCCCATTCAATCTAACAAATGAGAGAAGCAATATAACCTAGTAGCAGAAGTGAAACTATAACTATAAAAGAAAACATTGTAGGGGCTATATGGTCTTCTAAAATCCATTTTCATGGCTTTAATGGCATTTTTGAGTGATTATAAATGGAAGAAAAACATTGGATGCAATTCTGGAAGTGATTTCAAGAAATCTACGTGTTGCTACAGGATTTCTACAGGATGCTTCTAGCAAGGCTATTTCTTGATTTAACCTGCCAAATTCCAAACCTAATCAGATGAAAATTGTATGGGGTAATTTTTTTTACTAATTTGAATGTTTTTAGGCTTCAATAAAAGTGTAATTAAGTTGAAACAACTTCATTATCATGTGCTAAAGTTCAACACAAATTTACTACTAACAACTAGAAATTTAAGAACAGTGAAATAAGAAGTTAATCTTAGCTAACCAAGTGAAAATATTATAGGTTTAATTTTGTCATTAAGTTGAATGTTTTTGTAATGAAATCCAAGTGTAATCTACTCAAAATAATTTCACTAACACGTGACAAAATTCAAAAGAAATGTATTACTAAAACTGGATATTTCAAAATTCTGAACTAGTAATCTAATCCAAGTAATTGAAGGATGAATATGTCTTTGTAGTGCTATTCTAAGGATTCATCATACTTGAAAATATATAAATACCTTCAAAATAACTCACTTCAATCATCTAAACAATCTAACCTACAACAAATGAAGCATCAATGCTAAATGCATAAATAGGAAATGCAAGAATAATTGATTCAAGTGAATAAGAAATGCAAACAAGACAGAGAAATTATAAAACAGGGTTTTGAGGTTCCTAGGATGGCCAAGCCTAAGGGTAATCAGAGCTATATGAAGGAAATCAAGACATAGAAGCTAAACATGAAAGAAAACTTCATTAACAGAATCAATGCAAGTACATCCCTGCTCAAAATGAAAATAAAACTTCTAAATAATAAGTTTTATTCATAAGAAGGCTAAAAATCCATGCCCTGAAAGGCTAATTTGAATTGATACTTATACAAATTGATCGAGAAGCATACTCTTTCAGAGGAGGTAGATTTAACCTCCAAAATCCCTCTAAAAATAGATCTAGCATCTAATAGGATGAATCTTCATTAAATACTAAGTTATGGCTTCTCTTGTAGAAAGGAAAACATCCCTATATTTTCTAAATCAACTTATCTTCATAATTTACTCAATATTCTCTAAATATTATGAAAAATAAATAATATTAGGCATAAAATAAGAAATTATATTTAAACTTTCATAAGAAATTACTAAAGTTAAGAAAACATTATTAAGCATAGAAGGAGAGCTTTAATATAGCCCTTATGTACCTAGTGTTTCTGGGAAAGCTAGTGTCCTATCAAATGACTAGCCCTCTAGGTTTGGCAGCTACCCTAGAAACAACAGTTTAGAGAAATTCAATGATTTCTTTTATGTGTAATAGATAAGAGAATGATAAGGAGCCAACCTGGAACTTTTGCTTAATCCCTTCCTTGCTCCCTCTCCCCCTTGACCGAACTTGCAACTCCTCTTTGTACTTAACCTGCTTGGAGAGTACCTTCACAAGTATAATAATAAATAACCATCAAAGCATCATGATCTATTACAACATAAACATTACAGAATCAATTGTATAATGAAAAAATGATAGCATTCACAAATGATAATATTCACAAGTGCACAATCATATCGAAGAAAACTTGAAGAACTTTATTAATAGAAGGGATAATTTGTTGTGTGTGGAGCATGATTGTTCAAAGGTATTTGTTTCAGCCGAATGTATACCCCAGGAAGTTTGTACACCCCTCCATGCGGGGGGGTGTGGAGAGGACTTGTCCCCCCTGCGGGGGTCCGGGGGGGCCGATTCCCCTTCACTGGGGGGTCTGAGGGCTTGGGGGCAGTGCCCCTGAAGCTAAAAATAGATGTAAAAATGCCTTGTAAAAGTACGGTAATTTCTAGTCAATCTGGGTCGTTCATTAGGCAAATGATCTAATGGTAGAACTTACGTTTAGTTTAGGGCTTTGTGCCCTAGAAGGCAACCCCACTCTTTGTATGAGGGCATTGTATTGAGTCCGTGTGATATATATGTATTCTTTGAGGGAGAAGCATAGGGGTGAGACTGTGAGAGAAAACAAAGGATATTATAGTGGATCTACTGTAGGTTGTGTCTCTTCATTTTGCTAGATAATAGAAAGGAAGGATTGACTGTTTGGGGTGGACGTAGCCCAAACTGGGTGAACCATGTATATCTCTGTCTCTCTTATTTTATGCATTTTCTATGTTTATATTTCTGCAATATTTTATGTGTTCCATTGCTCTGTAATATATAATTTTCTAACAACTGGTATCAGAGCCAAAGGTCTATTTGGCTGATAAACTCGTAGGAAAGAAGGGTTCCTCGTTCGAGTGGGAGCAATGGTGGAAGATGGTAAGTTAAGGGTTCAGAAATTTAACGGGCAAAACTTCTCGCTGTGGAAGATGTAGATGGAAGATTATTTGTATGAGAAAGATATATACCTACCATTGGGCAGAAAAGCAAAGATGCCAATGGGTATGACAGATGAAGAATGGAACTTTCTAGATAGAAAGGCACTCGGAACAATACGGTTGTGCCTCGCAGCATCGATCATCTTCAACATTTTGAAGGAAACAATGACAGAGGGTTTGATTAAGGCGTTGGAGAAACTATATGAAAAACCCTCGGCCTCAAACAAGGTATTTCTTATGAAATGGTTATTTAATATGAAGATGTCGAAAGGTGGATCTGTTGCAGACCATTTAAATGATTTTAATACTATTACAAGTCAGTTATGTTCTGTAGGGGTAAAATTTGATGATGAAGCTAGAGCTTTGTTATTCTTGTGCTCATTACCAGAAAGTTGGAATGGTTTAGTAATGGCCATTAGTAACTTTATTTCTGGATCTAGTACTTTAAAGTTTGATGATGTTGTCGGTGCTATCCTTAGTGAGGAAATGCGATGGAAAAGCTTCGGTGAGACATCGGAAGTGCTTCGAGTGCAGAGTCTAGGGGAAGAAAAATGGAAAGAGGAAAGAGCTCAGGATATCGCAATAAATCAAGGAAAGGTAGATCCAACTCTAGATCGGAGATAGTGTGCTGGAAATGTAGAAAGAAAGGACACATAAAGAAAGACTGTAGATCCTGGAAGGGAAAAGAAGGAGATGCACAGCAAGAAAACAATCATGAGGCAAATGTGACAGGTGAGGTGTTACAAGATGCTTTGATTCTTTCTTTTAAAATATTACTGATTCCTGGGTGGTAGATTCAAGGGCCTCATTCCATGCCACAACTGATAAGAAATACTTTCATGACTATGTTCAAGGAGATTTTGGACAAGTTCGTTTGAGTGATGATAAACCCCGTAAAATTGTTGGAATGGGCAAGGTTCTTGTAAAACAGCAAAATGGAAACCAATGGCTACTAAAGGAGGTAAGGCATGTTCCAGATCTAAAGAAAAATTTGATTTCAACAGGGCAATTAGGTAGTGAAGGTTGTGTGACAACTTTCATAGATAAAGTTTGTAAGGTCACCAAAGGAGCCCCAGTAATAGCAAAAGGTGAAAAGGTTGGTACATTATATTTATGCAATGGTATTTCTAACTTTGTTAATGCTTTAACTTCCAAAGGAGAAGATGCAACATTATGGCATCATAGGTTCAGACACATGAGTAAAAAGGGGATGAAGATTCTTCACTCAAGGAATTTGTTGCCGGGTTTGAAGAATATTGATTTGGACATTTGTGAGAATTGCATTTATGGAAAAAAAAGAGAGTTAGATTTCTTAGAATTGGGAAATAAAAGGAGCAAAAAATTAGAGCTTGTGCATAAATATGTATGGGGACCTACTCAGGTATCATCTCTCGATGGCTCTTGTTATTATGTTACTTTTATTGATGATGCAAGTAGAAAAACTTGGATTTATTGTATTAAGAATAAATCTGATGTATTTGATATTTTGAAGAAATGGAAAGCTTTGGATGAGATTGAGACAGGAAAGAAATTGAAGTGTCTTAGATCAAACAATGGAGGTGAATATTGTAGCAAAGAGTTTGATAGGTATTGTTCAGAGCATGGAATTCATAGAGAGATGACAGTTCCAAGAACACCATGAGAAAATGGTGTGTTAGAAAGGATGAATAGAACAATCATGGAGCATGCATGGAGCATGATATTGCATGCAGGATTGCATTTATAGTTTTGGGTAGATGTGTAGATACTGTTGTTTATCTAATAAACAGAGGGCCTTCAAGTTCCTTGGATGGTCGTGTTCTAGAGGAAGCATGGACAGGTAAAAAGGTAAATTACTCTTTTTTAAAGACTTTTGGTTGTGAGGCCTTTGTCCATATTGATAAAGAAAATAGAACAAAGCTTCAGGCAAAGTCAAAGAAATGTACCTTTATTGGATATGGTGCTAATGATTTTGGTTATCGCTTATATGATTACGAAAATCAAAAATTCATTAGGAGCAGAGATGTAATATTCAATGAAAAGGTCTTGTATAAGAATCAGCTGTAGGAAAAGAAACAAGAAAAAGAAAACAAGGAATACGCAGTCCTTGAAGAAATCACTGAAAAAGCAAAGGTGCCTGAAAATAATAATAATCAACAACCAAAACAACAGCAACAGGCACCCCAAACACCTAAAAGTGGTGTTAGAAGATCTACTAGGATAAGTAGACCCCCTGAACGATACTCTCCTTCATTATATTATTTATTATTGACTGATTCTGGTGAACCCGAATGTTATGAAGAAGCAATGCAGGTTGAAATCAGGAAGAAGTGGGAGGTAGCCATGGAAGAAGAGATGGACTCCTTAATGCATAACTAGACTTGGGACTTAGTTAGGTTGCTTGCAGGAAAAACTAAATTGAAGAATAAATGGGTTTACAAGCTGAAGGAGAAAGATGGAGGAAAACAGAGGTACAAAGCTAGACTTGTGGTGAAGGGGTTTGCATAGAAGAAAGGTATTGATTTTGATGAAATATTTTCTCCTGTGGTTAAAATGACTTCAATCAGAACTATTTTAAGTTTAGTAGCAGCTGAAGATTTGCATCTTGAGCAGTTAGATGTAAATACAACATTTCTCCATGGGGATTTGGAGGAAGAGCTATATATGCAGCATCCACAAGGATATGAGGTGAAAGGGAAGGAGAAACTAGTGTGCAAGTTGAAGAAGAGCTTGTATGGCTTAAAACAGGCTCCAAGGTAGTGGTATCTAAAATTTGACAAGTTTATGTCTGAACAAGGTTATACTAGATGTCACTTTGATCATTGTGTTTATCTGAAAAAGCAAAATGATGGCAGCTATATTATATTGTTATTGTATGTAGATGACATGCTTGTTGTAGGGTCTAACATGTAGGAAATAAATGTGCTCAAAAGAAAATTAGAAAATTCATTTGCAATGAAGGATTTGGGAGCTGCAAAACAAATCCTTGGTATGAGAATAACTAGAGACAGGAAAAATTGGAAATTAACATTGTCTCAGAATGAGTACATACAAAAGGTGTTGAAAATATTTAACATGCACAATGCAAAACCAGTGAGTACACCTTTTTCTAGCCATTTCAAACTTAGTAAGAAAAATGTGCCCAAAGACCCAAGAAGACATGGATTATATGTCTAAAGTTCTATATGCATCAACAGTTGGAAGCTTAATGTATGCAATGGTCTGCACAAGGCCTGATATTGCACATGCAGTGGGAGTTGTAAGTTGGTACATGAAAAATCCAGGAAAGGAACATTGGATGGAAGTGAAATGGATTCTCAGATATTTGAAAGGTACCACAAATCAAGCATTATTCTTTGGTGGTTCAAACATTTCTCTATAGGGATATGTTGATGCAGATATGGCAGGTGACAGAGATAATAGTAGGAGCACTATAGGATATGTATTTACTGTTGGTGGAATACCTATCAGTTGGGTTTCAAAAATCCAAAGTGTTGTTGCACTTTCAACAACAGAAGCAAAGTATGTTGCTGCTACAGAGGCTAGTAAAGAAATGATTTGGTTACAAAGGTTTATGGGTGAATTGGGTAACGAGCATGATATGGGAACTTATACAGTGATAGCCAAAGTGCCATTCATCTTGCAAAGAACTCAACATTTCATTCCAGGACTAAACACATACAAATTAAGTACCATTTCATACAATCAATGTTGGAAGATGGAGAGTTGAAGCTGGAAAAGATACACACTAGCCAAAATCCTGCAGACATGCTAAAAAAAGTTGTAACCAGGGAGAAACTGAGAAAATGCTCAGTTTCAATTGGTCTTCAAGGATGATGATGAAGATGAGAAACAGGCAGGTCGAAAGAGGAGTCATTGTCCAGCAAATGAAGCAGAGGTGGACTTGCTACAATAATTCTCCAAGTTGGATATTGTTGTGTGTGGAGCATGATTGTTCAGAGCTCTTTGTTTCAGCCGAATGTATACCCCAGGAAGCTTATACACCCCTCCATGCGAGGGGGTATAGGAGGGGACTTGTCCCCCCTACGGTGGTCTAGGGGCCAGCAGTCCCCCGAAGCTAAAAATAGATGTAAAATTGCCTTGTAAAAGTATAGTAATTTCTAGTCAATCTGGGTTGTTCATTAGGCAAATGATCTGACGGTAGAACTTATGTTTAGTTTAGGGTTTTTTTCCCTAGACGGCAACCCCTCTCTTTGTATGAGGGAATTGTATTGAGTCTGTGTAATATATGTGTGTTCTCCGAGTGAGAAGCAGAGAGGTGAGACTATGAGAGAAAACAAAGGATATTATAGTGGATCTGCTGTAGGTTGTGTCTCTTCATTTTGTTGGATAATAGAAAGGAACGACTTGCTGTTCAAGGTGGACGTAGCCCAAATAGGGTGAACCAAGTATAACTGTGTCTCTCTTGTTTTATGCGTTTTCTGTGTTTATATTTCTGCAATATTTTATATGTTCCATTGCTTCGTAATATATAATTTTCTAATAGAATTACAACCAGTTGTCTGATCCAGCATCATCCTAATAGCTTCAATCCCTCTTCACCTAATGAAATAGCAAGATCTCACCAACAATACAATACTCCTTCCTCAATTACAAACTATCAAAACTTCCTTGCAATTTACAATATTCCAGCCTCTAGATCTCTTAGATGAGGGACCATTTATAGATGTGTGCAAGGGTGTGAGTCATCCATGGGGTTTGATTAATGTAATTCCACTTGGAGATCTCTTGGATCTATTACTCATCCCTCGGCGAATTCAGAGAGGCAAGTGGCATAGGAGAAGTTTCTAGAAGATTCCATGAGCAACCACCTAGCAAATTATCTCAAACATTTGTCCATCCTCGTCCATCACATCCTATAGATGGCCTAACCAATATGAATCACACCCTTGCAGTGTACCACTGAGTATGCATCGCACCCTACTAGTGGAGTAGTCGGTATGGTTTAGTTTAGGACATTTCTAAATGGTTTCTTAGCTGGAACTTTTTGGGGAATGATGTAATTAGATGACTATGTTCTTTTAGGGTATGAAACAACACTTTTAGGGGTCGAAGGGACCTAGTTTATCGATGTATAAGTTTGGGGTTGATGTGCCCAAATATGTTTATAACAGTTGCCCCTAAAGCATGAAGTCATAAATTTTGATGTCAGGTGAAATGCTTTATAATGAAGATCCCAGGTTTCGAATTGGAAGGTGACATGCATAAGTTAAAATAAAATACATCATCATAATATAATTTGCATGATCTAGCTGAGGTAGGCATTCCCATGCTCAGCTTTATAAATTCATTTCATCTACATAGATCAAATAGTCATCTATAGATGTAGACTGGTGATTCTTCAGATGTAGAGTCATCATCCATGGTTCGGATGACCATTGATGAGCCCCAAAAATGGACAATTATTTGGGCTCATTCAACCTCCTAATTTGGCTTAGTCCACCATTCTCATTTGTTTATTGCATGTTTTTGATTATTTTTATGTTAATAGAGTGAATTTGGTTAGTCATTATGCCAACAAGTCTAATGGGTGCTTTGTGTAGCCTTGTTGGTCAACTTGGAGACAAATTTGAAGGTCTTAATGAGCACTGGGCAGCCAAATTCGTGGGAGAACAAGCTAGAGGATTTGTAGGAAGGTGTCCCCGTCATTTATGGGTCCTTACCTCGAATTCTCCACCATCAGCTCGGAGTTCAAAGGCCATCAAATCAATGAGCACAAGGGCAGCCAAGCAAGTCAAGTTGGACTGCTGTTAACTACAAGTCTTGGGCAGCCAAGTCCCTAAATTCTAGGAGGACTGTTGGGTCCTCAATTCGTATAAATAAGAGGGCTTAGGGCCTCATTTTGGGTTAGCCATTTGATAGTCAGTAGCTAGTTGGTAGTTAGTCATTTTTGGTTAGCTAGCTAGGAGTTAGTCATTTTTGGTTAGCTAGTGGTTAGTCATTTTTGTAGCTAGTTAGTCATTTTGTTTTAGCCATTAGTTAGCTAGTTTGTAATTCGATTTGTAGGCCATGGATTAGTTTGGCTTTCAGCTCTTTCTGAAGCTCTCCTTGTGGATAGTTTTGATGTAACTTTTCATTCTTGGTTAATAAATATGGATCTAGCTTTGCACCAGCTCTAAATCTCTCTTGGGAGGCTGTAGTTCTGGCCCATCTCAAGTGCCCAGTACCTCCCTTGTTTATATTTATGTGTCTTTGCTGCATTCTCATAATAAAATCTGCTATTTGGATTTAAATGATGCGTTGTTCTTTAGGTTGCTTTTGATGATTAGAAAAGGTTTTTAATGTTCAGATTTGCTTGATAGGTTAATCACAGGGAATATATTCAGAAAAAAGGCTACCAAGTACTTTAAATCTCACCTCCCCTTCAGTGGAATCATGAGCTGGGACCAATGTAACCTTGCTGCCAACAAAAACACTTTCTTTGCTTCACCATGCATTCATTAGTGTTTGAATCTCATTTGCAGAACTTGATATCAGTTTGGATGCATGTTTGGGTTTATAAATACTTAGTTTCATAATTGTTTCACATAGGTTTCATTTCTTGTTTTCCATTTCTGTTCATATTTTTCATGGCACAATCATCATAGGTTAATAAATTTCTCGTTTTGATGCATAAGTCATTTGTTTCATTTGCGTTGCTCCTTCTCAAACCATTTTCTTCTTCTTCTTCTTGATCTATCCTCAAGTCCTATTTAACCTCTGTCTCACTCATGTACCCTCCAAACCTCCCATTTCCCACATAGCTCCATCTCCTTCAACTTTCGTTGACATAGCCCTTTATCTTCCAACCTACTCCCTACACTCATTTCCCATCCTATTCCTTCATCTGATTTTCCAGCTCCTGAGCCATCATCAGGTCCATCTCCATCTCACTTAGCCTCCCACCCCACTCCAACACTCCATCATCTCCCAAAACCTCCACGGCCAATCATCCTGTAGAATTGCACAGAACATCCTTTAGAAGACTTACAGGACTATCCTGTAGAAACCTCTGAGTATCCTGTAGGATCCCCTGCAGACATCCTGTAGGAGGCCACTCACTCAGTTGCTGAGCTTCTGAATGTGAGGAACCTCTGTGGATGGATGCTAAGGATCCCTAGGGACCTCTCCTAGCCTCCCCAACCTGTCCCACATTTTCCTTCCTTCTCCATCCCATCTGCACAACCAAACCCTGATAAGCACAAAATCACAATCATTCCACCCACTTAATGAAAAAGTACAAAAACATGTCTTTTATGATGCAAGTAGTTTAGATCAATGCATTTTCACTTATTATAGGTAGTAGCAGCATTGGTAGAAGTTTCATTCACATTCTTTGCATTATAGAAGTTAGACTAGTCAAATTAGGGTTTCCTAGGCTTACATGCTTTGATTTGCTTTCAGTTCATTTTTTTCAAGTAGATTAGTCTCCTTTGAGCTAGCTTTCGTCCATCATTGATAAATATTCTTTTGTGAGCCTATAGAAGTTGGCTTGAGCCCTAGCGGACTTGTGCCAGCTGACCAAGTGACAGCTGCGACAAGAGCTAGTACTTGTGCATATAGCACCGCCGCTTCCAAGTTTGTACGAACTACCGGGTTGACAAAATTAAGAGACAGGAAGCCCCAGGAGTTGTAGCATTATTGCTACAATACTGGGGCTCACCATCTTTTTGGCGTCGTTGCCGGGGAAGTGGCAGAGTATTGGTGATTGTTGCTATTCTTCTATTTTCTACTACAACCTTCTTCTAAGTAGTTTATTTCATTTCCATTATGCAATTTCCTTCATGCAAAAGTAGATTAGCCTTTCTCGCTTTCCTAGATTAGTATTTCCTGCTTTCATAGATTAGCATTTCCTGCTTTCCTAGAATAACCTTTCAATTCTGCATTTCAATTCTGCAAGCGTAGATTAGTGTTTCATTTTCACAAGCGTAGCTTAGCATTTCATTCTTGCAATTTCATTTGAGCAAAATAGATTAGTCCTTTCCTGCTTTCATTTCAATTTCGCAAGATAGTTAGTTGCAGTT
>APFE031617155.1:0-11311 GCA_000404065.3 Pinus taeda | reverse complement strand
CATTGCTTACAATCGATGTCAACGCTAAGGATATGTTATATACCCGCGATGATCCAGATTGGGCAAATTTGTTCCAACAGTCGACCTTCTGGATGATTCCAGACCTGGTTGTTGGCCTAGTTTATGTCACCCTTCCTTCCCTGGTATGGCAGTTCCGTCAATTGTGCTGCCTTCCTTAGGGATAAGCTCTCTCTTCCACCTTTGATGGAGACTCCTTCTCCTACTTAAACACTCACCTCTGCTATGATCAGCTAGTTGGTAAATTCTTGGATTGAGCAGTGCTGGTGGTGCTTTTGAGTTTGATAGATAGCTGGTGTACGTGTGAACAAGTGTGAAAGTGTTGATAGCTTGTGGAAGGTTGTGAAGTGCCCTTGAATTTGTGTAAGAACTTATGAGTGAAGAGAGACTTTGTATGTTGGGAGATCCATCTTCAAAGAGTGAATGCTTGAAGAACATGCTAGCTGGATTCCTTTGAGAAGGATTGCGACGTCAAGACTCCAGTTGTAAGCTTGCTCTTATTTCACTATTAATGCAATCAATGATGTTTTCCTATGTCTTGTATGTAATTTACTTGATAGCTCATGACTTCTTGAGTTTGTGAGTAAATAGATCATTGTTTTTTTCTGGTTACGTGCTTTGTTGTATTTCCTTTGCATTGTTTCAAGTTGATCACTTGTTGAGGAGAAGGAAGCAAAAGTTGGAGCAACACAACGGAACTCCATCAATCATTAGTTGAGGTAAGCCTCCAACCATGACTATTTACGGAAAGCTATTGTTGATCTATCCTTGTTTGTGACTAGACCCACTCTAGGGCTAGAGGGGTTGCCTTTGTCCGCAGAGGGAACACTTTCCTGCATCACAGGGAGATAAATTTATTATGTTAAGACTCGGCTTAGTGGAGTAAACCAAGCACCCTTCACTTAAGGTGCACTTGTGTGTGTAAGCGTATTTATTGATTAAGCCCATATTGTGTTTGTAAAAAAGAAAAACGCTTGCTGAAAATAAACTAAAATTAGGAACAAAAAATTAAAAGAAAAACGATTAGCTAAACCCCACCCACACTGGGTTTGCAAACACTCTACTGGTTGATGGATAAATCGACAGAAAATACACTAAAATGGTTAAGAGATCTAAATTTTGGTGTGACTGGGATCAAGAAACACTAAGCTGTGTGAAAGTGGTGCAGCAACAACAAAAAACCAAATGGAAAGATTATTCCAAAAAGATAGGTAGATGGGTGAAAGACCTAGGGCAACCAATGGGACCCTAAGGCCAATGACCAAACAAGTTGAAATGTGAAACTATGGATGGTGATAAGCTATCTTTAAAGATTTGAAACAGAAGGGTATTGATATGGAAAATGTGTTTGAAAGCGTTGCAGAAACTCAGACTACTCACTCAGCTAAACTCCTCTTAGAATGGTGGAAGCGGACTAGAAGCCCTGCAGGGGCTAGATTTGACTTCGACGAGTAAATCTGAATGGATCAAGGCCTAAGTGGGATGAGAAAGAGGTCAGACAAACCAGGAGACATCTCTATGCAAAACATAGAAACCGATCTGAGAAAAACATTAAAACCTAGAAATCATAGGTACTAACCTATTTTCCAGTAGGGATCACACTTTTTGGGCCAAAAAGTGTGATTTCTGCTCCATGGATCTCGGTCAGAAAATCTTAGTAAAACATTTCACCTTTCTCGTGAATAGTTCTTGTGACTTGTGGAAAAGACCAAAAAGCTTGAAAAAGTCAGAAATTTAACAGATCTAGGTTTAAAAATCTAGGAAACATTAAGAGAATTGAAATGGAAGAAAGCCTACGCTGAAAACCGAAGGTCACCTAGGTTTTTGGATCTGAAGTATAAAACCCATCCGAGTCACCAATTTTTTTGTAGTGTTTTCTTCTCAAAGATGTACGAAAAGAACCCACTTAAGATTGTGGATGACAAACAATCTTGACAATATAAATGGCTGCTAAATATTGTAGATCTACAACAACTGATAGAAACAAAACCTGCCAAAGTCTATATCTATGCCACAATCATAGTTAAACAACAAAAGAAAGAGTAATAACTCTAATCATCCAATGGAAACTAGATATACAAAGAATAGTTTTATTATAACACCTATGAAGGGAATAAATAGATGTTACCAACCCCCCTCTATGGGATGGGTTCTTAGCTATACTCAAATGTTTTTAGCTTTTATGGAGTCCCTCTCCTCTATAATGTATAAACCCAACAAAAATATGGTGTGCAAGAATGAAAATAATCAGAGTTACAATAGTGAGTGCAACAATGAAAATAATCAAAAGTGAATAATGAATGGAAAACCCTTCTATTTATAACAAAATATTGAGTTAATCCTCAAATTAATGAGAAATAATAAAATATATTAACCCCATTCTTGGGAATAACCACTTTGGAATATTTTTATTATTTTTGTTTAGGAGGGAAAAATATTTATACTTATTTAAATTAATAAATAATAAATGATTTATTTCATCTCTAGGATTAGCTAAGGAATAATAAATAAATAAGGAATTATTTAATTATTCCTAAGGGATTTAGTCAAATTTAACAAAGAATAATAATTAATTATTCTTAGAGAAAAATAAGCTAATTAATGATTTATCTGTTTATTTTTCATGATCGGGTCAAAGATGACAAGGAATAATAATTGAACAATGGTTTAATTAATTATTCCTAGAAGAAAATCAAATAAATAGTGATTTATTTAATTATTATTCATGGGTTTAATTATAAATTACTTAACAAAGGTGGTTTATTAAGTAATTTCTCACAAAGCAATATTACTATGATAAAATTGGCTTTATAGGTTGTACTTCGATCCATGTAGTAAATTAGGCTAGATGATCAACTTTTTGGTCATAACAATGTGGTAGAAGAATCTAAAAGGATGAGAAAGGTACATCCATCTCTCAACTCTACCTTCATAGGTTTAACTCCTAAATTTGATCAATTTGAAGAGCCCCATGGATTCAGGCCTATCGCTTTATGTAACATCATATACAAAATCCTATAAACCATTATGGTAAATTGGCTTAAACCATTCCTCACGGCTCTACTTTCCCAAGAGTAGAATGGATTTGTCAAAGGTCGCCAAATATTGGACGACATAGTAACAAATCAAGAAGCCACTTACTCCCTTAAAAGCCTCAAATTAAAAGGCATGATGATTAAGTTGGACGTATCTAAAGCCTATGATCTCCTGAGTTGGACCTACCTATTGTGTATTATGCAAGCCTTTGGTTTTGACCCCTGCTGGATCCTTTAGATTTCCTCCCTTATATCCGCCCTAATTTTCTCTATCCTCCTCAATGGAGCCCCCACTCAAGCCTTCTATGCCACTCGAGGGCTTAGAAAAGGTGACTCGGTTTCCCCTTTCTTATTTATCTTAGCAGCTGAAGGCCTGGGGCGATATGTCAAAGCGAAGGATCAAGAAGGGAAATTTAAAGGATTGTGCATATGGGGGAATGATCTCCCATTAACACATCAACATTCTGTCGATGACATCATGATGTTCTGCCAAGCTACCCTCAGAGAGGCAAGGTCTCTCCTGTCTATCCTACAAGACTTCATGAATGCCACAGGAATTTATATTAATAAAGAAAAGTCAGATATTTTTTTCTTCAATACTACTGTTAAATCACAGGATTTTCTCGCTAGAATTATGGCTTTCAAATACACACCCTTCCCTTAAAATATTTGGGTATCCCCCTTAGCTTCAACTATCTCTGAATGTCAAACTGGAAGGCTCTCCTCAACCGAATCCAAGGTCTTCTTTAGAACGAGACCTTTTGAGCCGTCAATATGGAGAGAAGAGTTATCCTTTTGAAAGCGGTGCCACAATCGATCCCCATCTACCAGCTCTCAGGTCTAGCTGTGCCTAAAACAACATCCACTAAAATGACAAATATCTTCAGGAAATTCCTATGGAAAGGGACACAAAAAGCCAAGAAATAGGCCCTCCTTTCTTGGAACTCATTAATCAAGCCCATGTTAGTGGGGGTTTGGGTCTGAGGGGTCCCTATACTTTAAACTAGGTCATGGGAGAAACACTATGACAGAGATTAATCCAGGGAGGAAATGACCTATGGAAATTTATCTGGGAAAGGAAATATATCATGCCAATGTTGATGGAAGGGAGACTGAGAACACATTAAACAACAAGGGGATCAACCATATGGAACATAGTAGCAGAAAAATGAGGTATGATAATGAACCACTTGTCAGACTAAGAGGTAACTCCTCAAATCAAAACTTATATTATTCATTTAGGTTGTTCATTATTATATACAAGAGGGAATGACTGTTTGGTTCATTTCCCGATGACTCTCTATATTCTCCATTATTTATTTACATTAATTACAGCTATACACCTAATCTCTTTGATTAGGTGTCAACATTCCCCCCCTTAATTTGAAGGGATGTTGGTGAGTCCAAGGATTGTTCTGAACCTTTCAAGCTTTTCTCTTCCAAGTGCTTTGGTGAAGATGTCTACAATTTGCTCATTAGTGGAACAATGGCGGAGATGGATTGTTTTGGCCTCAACATGATGTCAAATCATATGATATTTAGTATTGATGTGCTTTGTTCGATCATGGAACTTTGGGTTCTTGGCCAACTTTATTGCAGAGGTATTCTCAAACATGAGTGGAGTCGATTGTACTTGTTTTACCTACAAATCTTCAAGAATTTTCCTGAGCCACACAATTTATTTTGTTGCCTCCGCTGCTGCCACATATTCTGCCTCTATTGTGGAATCTACTAGAACTGATTGTTTGCATGATCTCTAGGAGATAGCTTCTGATCCAATATTCATAGCATAACCTAAAGTAGATATCCCAGTTTATTTGTCTCCATCGAAGTCTGAATCAGAGTATCCAATCAAGTTGAAGTCACCCACTTGTGTATACTTGATTCCAAAGTCTTGAGTTCCCTTCAAGTACTTTAGAACACTTTTTTCAGTAGACCAATGTCAACACTTTTTTCAGTAGACCAATGTCACTCACAAGGCTTTTGCATAAATCTAGAAAGGATTCCAACAAAAGACGAAATTTCTGGTTTGGTAGTAGTTAGGTAGTTGAGACTTCCTACAAGCTGTCTATACTTTGTTGCATCCTCAAATTATTTCCCTTCAATGGATGTGAGATTTAAGTTTTGTTCCATTGGAGTAGTCAGAGGATTGCATTCATTCATGCCAGACAAGTTCAACACATATCCAATGTACTTCTTTTGAGAAAGGAATATGGATTTCGGATGTTGAGTTACTTCAATACCATGATAGTAATGAACATAGCCCAAATCAGTCATTTCAAAACCTTTCTTCAATTCCTTCTTTATCACTGCAATGTAGCTTTCAATGTTCCCTATCATCAAAAGATCATCTACATATACCACAAGATATACAATTGTTTTTCCAACTTTCTTGACAAACAAAGTTGCATAATCAAGATCATAATGTTTGAAATTGAGTTTAAGAAGATGCTCAGTCAGTTTTTTGTACAAGGCTCCCGTGCTTGTTTGAGGCCATCCAAGGATTTCACAAGTTTGCATACTTTATGTTCATGTCCTTTCACGGCAAATCCTTCATGCTGGGACATAAAAACATTTTCATTTAGATCTCCATTCAAGAAAGTAGTTTTTACATCCATTTGATGGACTTTCCAATTGTTTTGAGTTGCTAAGGAAAAGAGTATCCAGATGGTAGCCCATTTTGTTGTGGGGGCAAAAGTTTCCTCATAATCGACCCCTTCCTTCTGTGCAAAACCTTTTGCCGTAAGCCTAGATTTGTGCTTGTGAAGTGAGCCATCAGCTTTATACTTTTTCTTGTAGACCCACTTGCAGCCAATTGGTTTAGTTCCCAATGGAGGATCAACTAGCTTCCAAGTGCCATTCTTTAGCGGGGAATCATACTCCTTTTGCATTGATTCTTTCCATTCATCATGAGAAGCAACTTCTTTGAAGGAAGTTGGTTCAAAATATCTAGACAAATTGAATTCACAATCATAAGAAACATCCATATCAACAGGTGAATCAGAGTCATCTACATTACCTCCATTATTCCAATTTTAATTTCTAGTTCCTGTCTTTCCAACCTCATTAGGATGAACACTTTCAAGTATCTTTGTCATCCACTTTTGGGGACCTTTCTCAGATGGTCCTGGCTACTCCATCGATTGAGTTGGGACTTAATCAAGATTGGGTCTCCCAATTCTGTCAATCACGTCACTCAAAGTATCATCTGTTGTTGGAGTTTCATGCAGGGGAGAGAATGCTTCAGAAGAAGATTCCACAGATTGATCTAGTATAGGAATCCCCCCTTCAAGATGTGGAATCTAATTATCAAATTCTTTAAATGATTTTGCATTTGTGTATATATGCAAGCGATCAAGTTTCCTTTCAAAAACATTTTCAGTTTTGGATGATTCAAGAAAGATTACATCTCTAGATACAACAAAATTTTTGTTGACTTCATCATAGATATGGTATGCTTTGGAGGTGTTTGAATACCCAAGGAAGGTACACTTATGACTTCTTGCACCAAGTTTGTTTCTATGTACCTTTGGTATCAAGGCATAACAGGTGGAACCAAAGACCCTGAGATGCTTTACTGAAGGAATGTGCCCATACCACATTTCATAAGGAGTCTTGTTTCTAATAGGATTAGATGGACATCTATTCTTTATATATACAACACATAGAACTGCATCAGCCCAAAACATCATTTTTGCATTTTTGAAGAACAACATGGAGTGTACCATATTTAAGATTGTCCTATTCATTCTTTCAGCTACACCGTTCTGTTGGGGATTATAAGGCACCGTTGTTTTATGTTTGATCACATGTTGGTGAAGATATTTTTTAAATTCATTTGAATTTTATTATTTTCCATTATTAGTGCGAATAAAGCCAATATGAGATTGTGCATCATTTTCAATCCATGTATGAAAGTTCTTGAATATTTGAAAAGCATTGGATTTATTCTTTAATAAATAAACCCAACACATTCTGGTGTAGTCATCAATAAATGTCATCATATATTTATTTCCATTTGCAGAAGGAACAAACATTGGACCACATAAATTTGAATGAATGAGTTCAATTTTTTTATGTGCTGAGGAGTGTGAATCATGAAAGCACTGTTTTCTATGCTTTCCTAGAATGCAAGCATCACATTGCTTAAGTTTTCTAGGAATTGTAGGCAAACCAATAACACCATTTTTCTTCAACAAGCGGAGGTTGTCATAGTTCAAGTGTCCAAATCTAGCATGCCATAACAAACTTGATGGAACTGTACCTTCTTCATAATGAGATTTGTATGCGAAATGTTGTGCACAAGCAGAGGTACCCTGCAACTTGAGAAGCCTTTCTTCTTCTATCCCTGACATGATAAGTGAGTGGTCAGATGCTTTTCTCACCTCAAGCTTGCCATCAATCATATGAATGGAGTGACCTTGTTGGCTGATGTGGATCGAGGACAACAAGTTTCTCCTCGGTTGAGAGAGATATAGAACATGATGTAGAAGAAAGTCTGGAAGACCAGGCAATTTAAGCCTGATTGTGCCAAGCCCTAATGGCTTGAGTTTTGATTGGTCTGCAAAGTATACTGCACCATCAACATTGTCAGTAAATTATTCAAAAAAATATTTTCTATGAGTCATGTGGCAAGTTGCTCCTAAATCAAGCAACCAATCATTCTTACAAGAAGAAAGTGAAGCATTAAATAAGTCGTCATTTACTCCAATATTACATTGTGCCACAACATAATGAGTGGATTCAGGTGCTTTACCTTTCTCTATGTCATTAGTTTTACCTTTGTGTTGGTTTCTTTGCTGCACAAGTTTTTCGCAAGGTAACTTGCATGTGGAGGCATCATGTGATCCATTTCTTTTACAGCGTATGCAGCGAAAATCTAACTTTTCTCCTTGAGAGTGTCTGTCCCCCCTGCCTCTGAAATATCTTCCTCTTCCTCTTCAATCACCTCTTCCTCCGGAATAATCTTGGGCAAGATTCTTTTCTCTATGAGAAAGGAACACAACCTCTTCAGAAGATTTAGGGGCTACCTTCTTTCCAAAATCTTTCTCTTTCAACAATTTTTTTCACAAGGGAATCAAAGGTAATATCTTTGAGATTTCCATTTGCTTACAATGACTCAAGATAATTGCAGTAAGTAGGATAAAGTGCCTTGAGAAAAATGATAAGAGGAATATCCAATTCAACCTTAGTGAATTTGATATCATGCATTATAGATTTTACTTCGGATGCAAGAGCAAGAAGATCATTAATTTGTAGTTCAAGGATTAAGAGTTTAATCATGAGTTGAACAACTTTAAGTGTAGAGTGTGAGTCATAGAGTTATTTCAGCTTTTGTAAGGCTTCGAATGAATTTGAAAATGGTGAAATGTGTCGACTCACCTCTTCACTTACTATTGCTGCAATAAATGCATAGGCTTTGTTGTTCTTATTTTCCCAATTGGCGAGCTCCTTGACATGGTATTAGAGCAGGCACCATTTTTTGGCTTCCTCTTTTAATTTGTAACTCCTATTCTATTTTTCCTTTGTTTTGCATCTTTTGCAGGCTGACATCTCTGTCAAAACCTTGTGAAATCTCATTCATTGTTGTTGTGTCTAATGGCGCATTGAAGTGAAAGGTGTTATAGTAACTTGGACTTTCTCCCTTGGGTCGGATCTTAAATGTCATGAACCTTCATATATAAATATCATTGGGTCTGATTTTAATCGCATATCGCTAGTCTCTTTGCTCCGATCAATATCGCTACATGTTTGCGATGCGATCATACCCTTCATTACCCTTTTGTATTTGAAGCTCCGCATACATTTTCTTATTCACCGCATATCCTTTTTCATATAAACTACTAATGGTGAACACATATACCACTTGGACACAATTCCCAAGGTTTCACTTTATCAAGCTCATTCTCCATCATTGATCTCAATCTCAAGATCCGACGACTAACATTGATTTCAGGGGTGACCACTTGCACATCGGTTGCCTGCCTGAAAAGTGCCTTTTAATCTCCACCATTGGTCATCACCTCCAAATCCAACGGTTTATAGTGATTTTAGGTGCATTAGTTGCACGAGAATTGCCTGCTCAGTACGAGAAATTTTTCTCTCTCCCCTAGTCGCTACGTGTCCATCTCTCGGGTGATCCCCTCTCAATACCACTTACCATTTTTATCCACCCAAAATCTCGCTTGTAACCCGAAATATGCCTTTAGCCGTGGTTATTTCCCCGACTTGTTTTGCTTGTGATAATCGTTGATCACTTACCATCGATGGCCCTCCTCCTTTCATCTCCTCCATTCATCTCCTCTGCTCATCTCCACTGTTCATCTCTACAATACGATGCAACAAAAGAACTACAACTAGAGTTAGTGTTTGATACCATGCCAGACCAGGAGGTAACACCTCAAATCAAAACTTATTTTATTCATTCAAGTTGTTCATTATTATATACAAGAGGGAGTGACTATTTGATTCATCTCCCGATGACTCTCTATCTTCTCTATCATTTATTTACATTAATTATAGCTGTACACCCAATCCCTCTAATTAGGTGTCAACACCACTATTTTTGGGAGATGGGGGGAGACAAAGTAAGGTTCTGGTAGGATGCTTGGCAATAGAGGGAAAAAGTCTTCAGTCGACATGACCTTGCGAAAATATTCCTATTCACAAACCAATTAGCGAACCCGACTGTGAATAAATTCTGGGATGTGGATCCTAGATCCACTTGGAGAGAGTGGAAAAGGAGACAACATTGGCCCAATGTGCCAGACTCCCCCCCAATGGGTATCATATGCTAAGGAACTCAATTATAGAAGACTAATGATCTCCGAAGGTACGAATATCATCAGATGGGGATATAAGAATAAAGGTATGTTTACAATACAGGAGGGATATCAACTAAAAGCAGAACACCAACATCAACATTGTCTACCCATCTAGGGAAGAATATGGATGAGATAGCTATGGTCAAAGGTAGCCTTCTTCCTCTGGTTGGTTCACCATAGCCAAGCTCTAACGTGGGACCAATTACAAAAACTAGGTGTTTAGGGACCTTTAGCTTGTAGTATGTGCGAGGCACAAATGGAAATGATGCAACATCTCCTAAACTCATGTCCCTTTATCGACCAACTATGGAAAAATCATGAAACCCTCTTTAGCCATTCAGATCAAGATTGCTCAAGCATCAAGGAAAAATGGAAAACTAGAGAAAGAGAATGTTGGCATTATGGCTAAAGTGTTGTCCTTGATGGCAACCTATTCAGGTGATGGATCACTATACAACAGGACAGTAGCAGAGCTTGTGTACAACAGGACAGTAGCAGATATTGATGATCAGCTATCAAATATTGGAGAAAATAAGAGGTACGCAGGTACACCTTACCTAAGGTGGCGTATACGTAGCAGGCCAGTGTTACATAAAGTGCGTACATACCCGCAGTTATCCAGTTCATGGGGTGCGTACCCCCAGTGCACACACTTCAAGACAGTTAAGCACACCACACATGGGGTTTTCTCATGGTATTTAGCCGTCGGTATTGAGTTATCATGGTTTTGGTCCATGGTATTGTTTATTTTATTATTATTATTGAGCCCCATGATCCTTGATTTAAGGAAGAGCTTGCCTATATAAAGAAGAGGAGATCATTTGGCTTAGATATGTTTTGTTTTGAATATCTTAAGGAGCTAGATCTGAAGTTCTAGTGATGGGTTATGAGAGATGTCTAGATCTAAATAAGGTGAATCTATTGATGGATGGAGATCTCTTCGGTGCATGTTCAGATCTGAAGATCTGACTGTCTGGGTTGTTCTTAAAGTCTCGAAATTATCTATACCCGGAGGTACGCAGGTCTAGTGAAAGAGAAGTGCGGAGATACGCAGGCACAGAAGCGCTGCAGATGCGCAGACACGTAGGAGAAGAAGCACTGCAGTTGCGGAGGGGCGCAGGCAGTTGATTGGAGACAGAGCGCACATACGCAGGGAAAAAGTTGCATACAGTGCGTACTTATACGCAGCTGTTATATGGGTGAAGCTGCGTACCCCTCTTGAGATCTATTTTGTTGTACATGTCTATCATTACTGTGATCTGGGTTTTGAAGTAATGTCTGATGTCTGATATCATGTTCTGGTAACAGCAGTCTGAAAAGTGATTGATTATATCTTTATGTGATATGATGAACTAGATCTGGTTGATGACTCTCATTGTATATGTATTGATCTAGTGATTGGGTGATTCAGAAGGTTGTTTGATTATGAGCTTC
>APFE031617149.1:6439-20077 GCA_000404065.3 Pinus taeda | reverse complement strand
ATAATATGAATTTAAAGACTTTATAACATATAAATGGAAGGTTATAAACTATATCACTTAAAAACTGGTAAAATATATATAAGGTGAATGTTATAAAATATAATCATTAAACCTTATGAAATTATAATGTAAACTTACAAAGGGTACCAGCGAACTTTTAAAGCGGAGCTGCCCGAACCATCTGAGTAGTTATTGCAGAACGCAGATGAGAGTCGGAAAATATCTGAGGGCCTTCAATGCGTGGAAGGCGGTGGCTGCAAGTGGGAGGGCGGCCACCGCCAGGCCGATAGATAAATAGCAGGGGTTTGAACCGAGAGAAGGGGGGGGAAAAGAAGTGAGGAGCAGAAAGAACCTGGAGCACAGATTTCACCGGGAGTTAATTGTCCATTGGAAGAGCTTTAGTCTGCTTGAGGTTCTGGGCACGGAGGGACAGAGAACTTCTGTTGTGAAGTTTTCTGGATTGAGCAGCTAGGTTGCTCAATCTGGTTGGGTGGTATTGGTCTTCCAGAGACTAGATCAAAACAGCGAGGACAGCACCACCAGAATCAGCATCAGCAGCACCAGCAAAATCCGCCGCAGTTGAGGTAAGTACAAATTTAATGTCTTCAGGCTCTCTGTACTTCAGATTCTAGTTAATGTTTAATTTAGGTCATTACACAATGGTGCAGAGCAAATGAGTTCCTTGACTTTTGCAAGAAGGAAGGTATCAAGAAGGAGACTATTGTACCATACAATCCCAAACAAAATGGTGTGGATGAAAGGAAGAACAGGTCCATAGTAGAAGCAACTCATGCCATGCTGCATTGTCAAAAGCTGTCGAAGTTCCTTTGGGGAGAAGATACAAATACAATAGTCTATGTACAAAACATGGTTCCTCATCAAGCTTTGGATAATAAGACTCCTGAAGAAATATTCACATGTGTGAAGCTCGATATTGGACATCTCAGGATATTTGGTTGCCCCATATATTTTATGTGCCGAAGGATAAGAGGAACAAGCTGGAAGCCATCGGAAAGAAAGGTACATTTGTTGGGTATTGTGAAAATTTTAAAGCATTTAAAGTATATATATCTGGTCGAAGGAAGTTCAAGTTTAGTAGGGATATAACCTTCGATGAAGATGCTGCCCTCGAAAAAGCAAGGGACCCTCCTCTGCTCCTCCTGAGAAGAAAGATGATGATATGGACTTACTAGAAGGCCTTTCTGAGCCCGAGCCGGAGAAAGATGTTGATGATGATCCCATGGAGCCTATGGACCCATTAGATCCTCCTCCATGTGATCCCCCTGCCAAGAAGTGTTAATATTTGCAACTGCGGTCAAATTCCACCTTGGACAGATCATATGACTGAGATGATGATTGCATTAGATTCCTCTTTTCGAGAGGACCAAAATCGACCTAAAGATCAACTTATTTAGACAAGCGAAAGTTGATTTTTGAATTTATATATTCACTTATGTATATTGGGTTAGGTTGGCCCTAAGCACATGTTAAATTGGACAGGTCGGCCTCAACCCCAAGTGGACCCTCATGAAAGCATATAAATAGAATTGACCTCAAGCTCATTTGGACATATTGATAAAGCCATCTTCTCTTCTCTTATTGTCTTGGTTCACACAGGTCTGTCGGAGGAAATTTCGTGCAAGGGTTCGAAATCTCACGGATGAAGCTCGCACTGATCTAGGGTTTTCTGATTCCTGGACGCTGGCATAGAACTGGGCATTTTAGTCCCTGGACCTTGGCACACAGTGGTCCAGACACTGTCTAGAGAGCCCTAGATGCTGGCACAAAAGCCTATGGGAGTGTCCAGGGTTTCAGAGGCAGATATGGAGGTATTGGTTCTCGGACGCTCACACAGAGTGATCTTTAGAGTGTACAGGGAGACTCAGATGCACACATAGTCACTGGAAGAGAGCGACTGAGGGTTTGGAGCAGGTGTGGTGGGTTGGTCCCTAGACGCACGCACAAAATGGTCTAGGGAGCATCCGAGCTACCATAGACGCTGGCATATAGTTTACAGAGAGCGTCCATGATTGTTATAGACGCTTGCACAACTCCTCCTCCATGTGCCTGGGACTCAAAGATGAGATTTTAGTATTCCGAAGATTCCGCTCAGTGACAACAGTGTTCAGCGGTATCCAACAGTTGACTGCAGTTAGTGACAACACATTACGTCATCAGAATCAGGGTTTTGATTATAAGCATGATTAGATCGGTTTCATGGATATCATAGTTGTTTCGTTGCATAGATAAAGTTATGGATCATTGTACTCTCTTTTGCTGAATCATTTGATGATGATCTAAGAAGAAGATGATTTGCAAGGGTTTTCCCCATAGTGGGTTTTGCCCTAGTCTCAGACCAATCCTGGTGTTTCTATTTGTGCATGCTTTTCTTCTATTGTTCCTTTATGTTCCACTGCATTGATGATGATGATGTTGTTCTTTCTATATAATTGCATACACTGATGAATAATGGTGTAGATATGAATAATATAATGATGATATGGGGTGAACTTAATGTATTAATGAAGAAATGCAATTATCAAAGCAAAGAACAATGTAGCCTTGTGAAAAATTAACATGGTATCAGAGTTGGGCTGAAGAAAAGCCATGGAGATCACCCCGATGATGACACCTTAGGTGGAAGCAAGAAGAGGATGGTGGAGACCTAAAAGAATTCTAGGGTTTGAAGAAAACCCTAGGCAACTTTAGTATTAGGGTTGGATGGATTCTATGAGGTTAGGGTTGGAGAGAAAACCTTGGTTTATGGAAACAATATGAGATATGGAACCTAGCTGGTCAATGTGAAGATGCTTAAGCACTTGCGGGAGATTTGATAATCCCTAGCAGACTTGGTTGGATAATTGAAGGCAACATTGGTATATGGACCATGGACATTGATAGCTCTTGGAGATTGGTTCAAGAGGGAGAGGATCACCTCTCATTGAAGATAAGTATTTCTTGACTTATGATGCCTCTTACTTTTGTTTAGACCTATGGATCTGATGATTATGTTATTGCTTATACTTCCTGTATATGTATTTGAGTTTATGGATGTTCCTAACCTCCTTGATGAGTTGTGAAGATTAGATCATTCTTGAGGATCATTTGAGATGCAGGAAAGAAAAGCTAGATCTGGAAAAAGTTAAAGAGGTATTTGATGAAAACGTGACAAGCACTATAAGCTGCCTATGAAAAGGTGCATGGGTATTTGAATACCGAGGTATGCATGGTATGTTGTATTTAAGCAATAACATTGATGCTAGGTAAGACCTAAGTATGATGAGAATGTCTCTTTCTTTGATGGATCATACATGCATATGAAAGCAACTTTGATCTAGGTTTCCTATGATGAAATAATGTACATGGTGTTGAACATTTTGATCTTCTTGAATTCTATGAGGCTATCTAATGTTGATACATTGATACACTTGATGTTGGGCTAACATCCATCCGTTGGACATCTTGATCCTATAAAGAAGGCTAGCACATTGACTCTAGTAAATGATACTCTTGATACTTGTCATGATGGATTTTATATAGAAAGATAGCTCATTGACTCCTACACATGAGTCTGCTTATAATGTTTGTGATAAGCATGATGAAAGCATATGGAAAGGGAGATTGACACTCTCGTTATTTTGATAAAGCTTTATTGAATGACCTTACCTCATCCTATTGATCATGATAAGCATGATGTTAGAGGTATAACTATGAGATTGATATTCTAGATCTCTAACTACGTGTGGTCTTGTCTTGATGGCATATGGTTAAACTGAATGCCCTAACTTGATGAAGTGTCTTGATAGAAAGTATTATTGTATTCATAATCTTTGAGATATGATGTTGCATCTATCTGCTGCTTTGAGTCTAACCTTTGATGAAAGATTGATGTCATGATGCTGATAGCCATGATAGATATATGTTTATGATCTAACAGATCTGTTGTTGCTTGACTCTAGTAGAGACATGTTGATGACATAGATTCCCAAATAGAGGGAGAATCTCTTCTCAAGATTCTTACTCTTATTACTGTTTGCATTCTATACTATTGAAGTATGATTTATGTGCATCTGACATAATTGATTTGCAACAAAGTCTTAGATCTGAAGCTTGTACATAAATTAGGGTTTATGCTCCGGAGCAGGCATTGAACTGGGAAATCTCATCCCTGGACGCACGCATGCTAAGGCCTAGGTAGTCTCCAGGAAGCTAAAGACGCTCCTATGCTAACCTGAAGGGAGCATCCAGGGGTTTGACTACAATTTACCATCATCTTAAGCTTTCTGAAGCTGTTTGAACTCTGAATCGAGGTGTCTCTGACATATTCTGCCACTGTAAACTGATTTGTGAAGTTGTTGGGTTAAATTGCCGGTCACAAAAAAATGAAGTATTGTGCATGAAATCGGATGGTCACCTGGGAGATGTCAGTTCCACAAATGTGTTGCAGAAAACAAGATCTAGAAGCAGGAAACGCTTGAATGTTTGCCATAACATGAACATGTAGATTGAACTTGTCTTTGCAGGTGACCGAGACATACATATAGATATGTCACTATGTTTTTGCTACAAGAGTTTGGCATGATTTGGTTGATTGATATAAATGAGTAGTCTTTAGTGTTGTGTCATGATACTTGACAATAACTTGGAATTTTGAATTGATGATTGAGATATGTTTTGACTATAGATCTCCCTACGATATTAGATTCTGACTTAACCTGATGACTAATGATCTGATTTGACGATTGTTGATTTGCCCTGATGTCTATGCTATGTGGGCATAATGACTTATGTGAGTATTTGGAAAAATGATTTTGTATTGGCCTCCTCGTTGCTAGCACATTGGTTGAGGAAATGATAGTTGTGATTCAGCGTGAAATTGAAACCTGCATGACTCATCCTTGGTGTATGCATTTGCACCTAGTGACAAAAATGACTTATGAGAATGACTTGATGAAGTTTGGATTGATATTGCATGACTGATTACAACTTGTTGGCATGATAATAAATGAAGTCAAGATTTGATATGAGCTCCACCTGTCTCCTGGTTGAAAGAATTGATACTGTGATGTTGATGACTTTGATAATGTTTGTGATTTGACTTCTAAAATTTGATAAGCTGACTCTATTGATGTGATGTTACAACATTGATTTATGTAAGGCTGATTATGTTGCATTATGCTTAGAGCATTGCATGAAGCTAACTCCCCGATCCAGATATGTCTATATTTGATAGTTATCTAAAGAAATCAGGATGATGAGTTCCAAGGTATGGCTTTGATTTTGATTATGGTTTTGGTTTTATATCCTAATGGTCTACTCTTGATAGGTGATGAATCTCTGATGATCTAAATGAGAGGGAGATAGCTTCTGAAGCTCGAAATGATGTATCATGGCATGACGAATCCATTTCTGGAATTTGGAAAAGAAATTCTATATTGCAAAGCTATTAAAAATGTTTTTGAATAATGAAAATGCAAATCCGTGGATACTCCGATTTAAAGTTCGAAGATGTTGAACTTGACATGGCATTTCACTGATGATTCAAGCATTGATGTTCCGTTTTGAACATCCATCTGTATATCTATATCTATATATATATATATACATATATATACATATATATACATATATATGATGTGCATAGAACTTGAATAAATTCATGATTGAGCTGCTTCATTCACGTAGAGTTGCCGTTGAGCATCCTTTGAAATATCTGCATGAGGTGTTCTATTTTTGAGGATGAGATATTTCTCCTATGATATGTGACTGTATGGATGTATTGCTAATATTTGAGATTATTGTTGATAAGCACATTTGGATGTTGCTTTAGTATGAGATCTGCGATGATATCTTGGATGAAAGGTCCATAGCGTGATGGAGGTTGAACATGATGTTACTAGCATGGCTAGCTGTGAAGCAAGATGAAGAAGCTCCTTAGAGAGTTGTCTGAGCATGATTTGGATATGACATGGATACATTGTGATGACATAGAGTGAGATCCGATTGGTTGAAAATCCCATATTTATAGTTGGGACCAAGATACTCTCATATATTGAGACAGTGCAGTTGTTCAAAACAAGCTCAGGTTTGTGGTTGGCACCTCCTTGAGAGGGAGGATTATTATGGTATCCTTTTGTGATTTATATGATTATTTATGTTCTGACATGATATTTGATTTGATGTTTTGTATGAACAAGAAACAACTGCTATTGAGGCAAGCTGATACTAGATTTGAGTATGATGAGAGCAATGCTGATCGACGACACTGAGCCAACTCTTCCTCCTTGTTTGAGCTCCTAGAGTGAGGAATTGAGATAGAGGTCTCCTGGGGTTGAGGGAACTTTGAAGTTTGGACAATGGGGAATGACCCCTATCTGTTACCCATAGGGTTAGAGATGCTGCTCCCCTATCTTCATGGGGTCGAAGAATGTTGCTCCCTTGTTTGGTCTTTGCAGAGTATACCCCAGTTGGCATCATACACACAAGCAGGGCTTGTTGGGAATACAAGTTGAGAGTGTAATTGTGGTGTACAACTCAAGTCGATTATGATGTAGGTGTTCTACCACAGGACTATTTAGGTTCATCAATGGGAAGATCAATAGGCAATAGGATGGGTTGAGATAACCCTATGCGATTCTAGGTTGAGATTGAGCTCCCTGATGGGATCCCAGGGTTGAGATGTGCTCCCTTGTGTGTTTGGATATCCTATTGCTCGATATGGGGTTGTAGATGTATAGCTCCCCCATGAGATTTCGGGTCGAGATGTGTTCCCCGATGTGGTTCCAGTTGAGATGTACTCCTTGATATGCTCTCTGATGACGATTGATGATGATATTCCAGGTAGTAGCCCGCTGGCAGAGATTCTAGGTAGCAACTTGATGGATAGAGGGTGGTATCTTAAGCTCCCCTCCAGTAACAAATTCTTCTTCTAGATTCGAGAATGGTGAACATATGAGTAGGAACAATCAAGAGATAAGTAGGAATAAGCAAGGGATAGATCGAGATGTACAGATGATTTGTGATGATGAGATACTTGAGGTGGTCATGGCATGATGACTACGTGACAAAGATGATCAGTGATGATACGTGAAGATACCAAAATGGCATATTGATCGATGGACGAATATTGGCATGTGGAATTCTCCCTAGTTGAGAGGGAGTGTTAATTTTTGCAACTGCGGTCAAATTCCACCTTGGACAGATCAAATGACCGAGATGATGATTGCATTAGATTCCTCTTTTCGAGAGGACCAAAATCGACCTAAAGATCACCTTATTTGGCCAAGCGAAAGTTGATTTTTGAATTTATATATTCACTTATGTATATTGGGTTAGGTCGACCCTAAGCACATGTTAGATTGGACAGGTCGGCCTCAACCCCAAGTGGACACTCATGAAAGCCTATAATTAGAAGAGACCTCAAGCTCATTTGGACACATTGATAAAGCCATCTTCTCTTCTCTTATTGTCTTGGTTCGCACAGATCTGTCGGAGGAAAGTTCGCGCAAGGGTTCGAAATCTCAGGGATGAAGCTCGCACTGATCTAGGGTTTTCTGATTCCTGTACGCTGGCACAAAATTGGGCATTTTAGTCCCTGGACGCTGGCACATAGTGATCAAGACATGGTCCAGAGAGCCCTAGACGCTGGCATAGAGGCCTATGGGAGCCTCTAGGGTTTCAGAGGCAGATCTGGAGGTATCGGTCCCCAGACGCTCGCACAAAGTGGTCCTGAGAGCGTACAGGCAGTTCTGGACGCACGCACAGTAACTAGAAGAGAGCGTCTAAGGGTTTGGAGCAAACCTGGTGGGTTGGTCCCCAGATGCACGCACAAAATGGTCTAGGGAGTGTCCGGGCTACCATAGATGCTGACATACAGTTTACAGAGAGCATCCATGATTGTTATAGACATTCACATAACTCCTCCTCCCTGCGTCTGGGACTCAAAGATAAGATTTTAGTATTCTGAAGATTCTGCTCAGTGACAACAGTGTCCATCAGTTGACTACAGTCAGTGATAGCACATTACAGTGATCAAAATCAGGGTTTTGATTATTAGCATGATTGGATGTTTCATGGATATCATAGTTTTGTTGCATAGATAAAGTCATGGATCATTGTACTCTCTTTTATTGAATCATTTGATGACGATCTAAGAAGAAGAAGATTTGCAAGGGTTTTCCCCATAGTGGGTTTTGCCCTAGTCTCGGACCAATCCTGGTGTCTCTTTGTGTGCATGTTTTTCTTCTATTGTTCCTTTATGTTCCACCACATTGATGATGATGATGTTGTTCTTTTTATATAATTGCATATGCTGATGAATAATGGTGTAGATATGTATAATGTAATGATGATACGAGGTGAACTTAATGTATTAATGAAGAAATGCAATTATCAAAGCAAAGAACAATGTAGCCCTATGAAAAATTAACATGAAGAGACCATTGTGACTTTGTAATACATTACAGGATGCTAAGAGATATTCTTGCCAAAGGGACCTTTAGAGAAAGCAAGAAGCCATGCAGGTACCAAGGATACATTGTAGCTATGAGCAACATCATTCAGGCTGAACCCCCCACCTTTGAAGAAGTAGTGAAAAAACAGGTTTGGAAGGACGTTATGGCCAAAGAGTACGAGTCCATTATGAAGAATGATGTATGGGATGTTGTTCCGAGACCTAAAGGAAAGTTTGTCGTAACCTTGAAATGGCTATACGAGATCAAACATGGAGCTGATGGAAGCATTGAGAAATACAAGGCAAGGTTCATGGCTAGAGAATTCTTCTAGAAAGAGGGAGAAGATTATGATGGCATCTTTGCACTTGTTGCCCACTACATCACCATTAGATCGATTGTTGCCCTTGCTGCTAGTCAAGGATGGACCCTTCACCAGATTGATGTGTTGTTGCCCAAAATGTACAGGCAAGATGCGACAACGCTCAGGGTGGGGTTGTCACTTTGATCCCTGCCCTCTTCATACTAAAATTATGGGGGGTAGTCCCTATGAAATTTGAAGATGGGAGATTTGTTGGAAACCAACAAATCTGGGAGACACAACTAAATAGCCCAACAACTTGGTTGAATTAGCAAGTTAAATGATTTGATTAGGTTGTTATGGAAGATCAATTCCTTAAATGGAGTCAATTACTTGCTCGAGACAAATTATTTACAAAGTCACCAGATGAACAATTATTGCTTAAGGATGCTCCACTATCCTAAATGAGATGCAAGTCCTATAATCTAGGTGAGATGCAGAATCTTGGTTTATTTTAAGTTATATGCCTATTCTATGTCTGTCCTTCTTCTTAACTATTTTGAAGCTAGTCTCTAGAGTAAGTTGTGAGAGAGAAACTAGGGGGAAGCAAGCTGAGGCTTGGTTAGCGATACCTCCCCTAAGGTTCTAATCACCCGATGCCTCCAACGCTGCAAAGACTATGGCTTTGACGACTACAAGGTCACTGTGTTAACTACTAAAGAGTTTCTAGACTCCTCAAGCTAGATGAGAAAGGTGGGCCTATATTTCTATCGACCAAGCTTATGCTTGGAAGTAAATTTATTAATGCAAGAGGCTAGTCCTAGCATGCAAGTGCAAGAGAAGAGTGCTCTTAAGGTAAGATTATTTAGTTACTTGAGTACTCAATTACAATGATCTTTACTTATGAACATTGAAATACTTAAACAATAAACAATCTCAACCACAAAAGAAAATGCTTAAACTTAATGGTGCCAGAAAATGTGACAAATAGAGAATTGTTCAAAGACAAGATTAAAGTTACTTGATATAATTAGCAACCTTCAAGATTAGAACAATGGATCATCAATATGCCAATATTGATACTCAAAAGAGATTTAGATTTCTCAACAATAAGCAATGTATCCACTTATCCAACAATGATACTAGTAATGAGAAACAAGATCATTAATTACAATGCCCCTTAGAGCAATTAACCAATTAAACACTTATCAATTTGATTAGAGCATGTTAAATTATGGTATGTTCTATGCTTAGAGCAGTTTACTTATTTTACTTCTTATTAGCCACAAATTAGCAATCACATATACATTAAGTAAGTGCAGATAGAACATTAAATGATCAATAGAACACAAGCCAAGACAAAAGACACAAGATGTGGTGGCTAGCCAGGGACAAACCCCAATGCGGGGAAACCCTCTGATCAAATCTTCTTTTATCTTCAATAGTTCAGCAGAGAGAAATAGTACAAATTCTGAATTCTGTAATTTTATTTCAGCAGCAGCAAACCCTAGATCAGGAAAGTCAAACGTGGTCAAACTAGCTGAAATTGATCTCTAAAATACTTGGTTAATTTCTGGTCAACTTGTCCTCGAACAGCCTGAAGAAGTAGCCCTTGAACAACTCCAAAAGTTCAGTCAATTTGCAGATTCTGAAGTCAACTGCAGCCCTAAACTAGGGCAGTCAATTTTGGTCAAACTAGAGGTCAAAACGCCTTCATTTTCATGACAAAAATTGTGGCTTGCCTAGGAGAGGAAACCACACCCAATCCGCACTTCTTGGAAGGTCAACGCTGGTTAAAGAGATGACCTGCTGCTCTAGCGTCCTTCTTTCTATGTCTTCTTTGCCCTAGGACATCTTCCTTTCAGCCACACGTGTGTGAGAGAGAGAGAGGCTCCTTTTATGCGTAGGAGAGACAGAGAGAAGATGAGTGAATTGAATTTTCTTGTCCAAATGAGGAGAATGCTCCTTGTATTTATATGCAAACGTTGAGGTTGAATAGACATGACTGTTGGGCTTTTGAGCCTACATAAGTTTGCTGGCCGACCTTGACAATTTGTCCATAATCAAAATAAGTTCATATCTCCATAAATACTTATCGAAATCGGATGATCTTTAGATCAATCTTACACCTCTCAATGAGAGGAATCTAGGTAAAATAACAAAAGCCATAAATAAGGTGATCCACATGGAGTTTGGCCCTAGTTGCCAATTTTAACACTCCCTCTCAACTAGGGAGAACTTCATCTGCAATCCGTCAGATCGTCGTTGCTATCCATCCATCAAATGCACTGTCCTGTACAGCTTGACCCCACTCTGCTCTGCTTTGCTCTGCTCGATCTATGAAGAAGAAGAAATGATCGAGGATGTATCATACCATCCTCCACTGACCCGAAGTCAGTCTAAGAGTGTGAACCACTCCCATTGATCCTATATCAGTATCATTGATCCCAGATTAATGGAGGTCATCCTAGCATAGGGAGTACGGTAGATACAACGATGCGTCCATCGATAGTACCACTATGGTCCCTATCCTCATTTCCCTGCTCATTGATCAGATGAGAGGTACTTCCCATGAGTCCCAGACTGCATGGGTAGGATGCCTCGACAGGAGAACTAATCATCCTGTCCACAGGAGAACGAATCATCCTGTCCAGTGGATGCCATGGAGAACTAATCATCCTGGCCTACAGGAGAACTAATCATCCTGGCCTACAGGAGAACTAATCATCCTGCTCCATAGTCGCCACGGAGAACGAATCATCCTAGCCCATAGGAGAACTAATCATCGTGTTCCACAGTCACCACGGGGTGTCACAGGGGAAGGTTGAACATTTACCTTGTACATAGTGCACCACCAGGGGATGGTGAGTCGCCTTGTGGTCACATGTTCCGCTCCAAGAAGTACCCCGCGCCCCCTGGAGCTCCCAGAGTTCAATACATCATACTCGACCCTCATAAGAGGGTCTCTGAACGGCACCAAGTCATTCTCGGAAAGTCAAGAATTTGACCTTTCCTAGGGGCTTTGTCAAAATGTCAGTGACCTGTTCATCTATACCGATATGTTGGAGCCTTATTGCTCCTCGCTACACCATATCTCGAATATAGTGGTACTTGATATCGATATGCTTGGAGCGATCATGAAATAAAGGATTCTCTGATAAACGGACCCCTCTCTGGTTGTCACACAGAATCACGATGGTATCTAATGTAAATCCAAACAGCTCACTGAAGATCTTTCGCAACCAGACTGCCTCACAGGAGGCCATGCTAGCAGTAATGTACTCTGCCTCAGCGGTGCTCAAAGCCACCGACTTCTGCTTCCTGCTTATCCAGGATATCGAGGTAGATCCCAAAGAGAAACAGCACCCGGAAGTGCTCTTTTGGTCCACCAAACTACTTGCCCAATCAGCATCAGTATACCCAAGTAGTCTCACATCTTCGACAGTGTATCTCAACCCATGAGTGATTGTGCCACGAAGATATCTCAATAGATTCTTGGCATCAATCCAATGTGAGTGGTGAGGCTCAACCATATGTTGACTCAATGTGTTGACTGCAAAGCATATATCCGGATGAGAGTTCACCAAGAACATTAATGCTCCGACGAGTTGACGATACTCGGTAGCATTTCGTAAAACAGGTCTGGTAGCACTACCGCTTAACTTCTTGAAGTCAAGCTCCATCGGGGTAGTTATGGGCTTGCAGTCCACCATGCCGAATCTCTCCAATACCTTCACCACATATTTTCCTTGAGATAGGAAAATCTCTCCTGGTTTCTGCCAGACTTCCAGTCCTAGGAAATAGTGCATAAGTCCTAGGTCTTTCATCTCGAACTCAGAAGCCAACGCCCTCTTACATTCGTGAATGAGAGGGTCTGCACTTATTAGAAAGAGGTCATCAACATATAGCATGAGTATGAGAGGCTTGTCATCTATAACCTTAAAGTAAAGGTTATGGTCGGCTTCACTCCTAGTGAATCGTAGCTTCATCAAGTAGCTATTGATCCTCTCATACCATGCTCGGGGTGCTTGCTTTAGCCCATAGAGGGCCTTCTTCAACCTGCACACATGATATTCTCGATCATAAATCTCAAATCCTTCGGGTTGCTCCACATAGACCTCTTCTTTGATCGAACCATGTAAGAACGCAGTCTTGACATCCATATGATGTAGGTTCCATCCTTGCAAAGCAGCAAGGGCTATGATCGAGCGAATGGTGGTATATCAGGCAACAGGTGCAAATATCTTGTCATAGTCTATACCTTCCTTCTAGGAGAAGCCACGAGCGACAAAATGAGCCTTATATTTTTCCGCACTTCCATCAACTGCATGCTTTATCTTGTAAAGCCATTTTGAAGTGACAACTGCTTTGCCCTAGGGTCTGGGGACCACATCCCAAACATCTTTTTTCATAGTGGACTCATATTCCTCGGTCATAGCATCCTTCCATACTTGGTGCTTGACGACATCTGTGAATGATGAAGGCTCATTTTGGATGATCGTGCTCATGATGGTTAGGTATCCCTGATACCTGTTCGGCTTCTTACTTTCACGAAAGGTTCCTCGGGGTGCAATGTGTCTTTCAGCATCATCAAGTGTCCCCCTAAGCCATGAAGGCCTCTTCCTAGAAGAGGAAGGCTTTGTGGAGGAGGATCAATAGGATCCATAGGTTCCTCCACATTGGGCATTGTCTCATCTTCCTTTTCCTTCGGTTCCCCAGTGTCATCTTCTTTAGATCCCCTTAAAGTAGGAAGATTGTCTACTTTGCTAAGAGCCATATCTTTGTCAAAGGTGACATCATGACTAATCTCGACTTCCCTTTGACCAGCTACATAGATTCTATAGCCCTTAGTATTTTCGCTATAGCCCACGAAGATTCCTTTCTTTC
>APFE031617132.1:0-11470 GCA_000404065.3 Pinus taeda | reverse complement strand
TTCAAGTTTTAAACATTACAAACAATATTGTGAATACATATACACACACAATCAAGAGTACATTTCAAGTTTTAAACATTACAAACAATATTTTGAATACATATACACACACAATCAAGAGTACATTTCAAGTTTTAAACATTACAAACAATTTTGTGAATACATAGACACACACAATCAAGAGTACATTTCAAGTTTTAAACATTACAAACAATATTCTGAATACATAGACACACAAAATCAAGAGTATTTCAAGTTTTAAACATTACAAACAATATTGTGAATACATAGACACACACAATCAAGAGTACATTTCAAGTTTTAAAGATTACAAACAATATTCTGAATACATAGACACACACAATCAAGAGTACATTTCAAGTTTTAAACATTACAAACAATATTTTGAATACATAGACAATACAAGCATACAATAAATACACAAACATAACAAGCATTACAAAGACACAAATATCTAAACATCAAAAGCATCACAAATAGACAAGCATACAACAAATATCGTCATACAAAATCACTACACATGAAATAATGAACTTCACAAAAAGCATCGTAAACACACAAAGATACAAACATTACATATCAAATTTTGGTCATCACCCACAAAAATGTTTTGAATACATAAACATAATATAAAGACCAAGCATTAACAAAGAAAATTCTTACACATTTGAAAGTATAGATGAGCATGTCACACATTCATTGTAAACACAATCATATAAATGAACCTTAAACAACAATCATTGCACAAAAATCTGCATTTAAATTCATCATCACATCACAAAGTAATAGGAAAACACATCAATCAATGTATACAATAAAAACATCACACAACAAATAAATCACTCAATATGCATACAATAATTTTGCAATTACCACACACCAATCAATTTATACAATAAAGACATACAATTTGATCATACACAACTTGAACCACTAAGCACGCATACAAAAATTGTGCAGTTATCACAAAAACTCATGGTTGGAAAATTTTTATATTGATTAAATCAAATGCATTTATATAACTTCAAGCTCATTCAACATTTTAAAATTTTAATTAACATGTTCTAATTTATATTGATGTATTATTTCATACTTTTAAACTAAAGATATCTAATTCTAAAATAAATAAATAAAAGCAAATGAAAAAGTAAGGTGCAGAAAGGGACACATACCCTTGAGGATAGCCATGGTCCATCCTCAAGAGCAATGAGAAAGGGCTTTTCGCCCCTTCAAAAAAATAATACTTTTTATTATTATGATGTTTTTAAAGTAATTACATAATAAGAAAAATAAATGAAGGTTAGTTTAATTTGGGTCATAATAACATAATGAATTCAAATATTCTATCATGACTTGTAGATATTGATATTTCATCTATCCGAGCATGTTTGTATATTCTTCATGTCCTTCTTATGATCTGGAAAAAGACAAAAATTGTTAAAATTTAGTGGTCATCTATACAGTAGCAAAAACTTTTTGAATTAAATTTAATAAAGTAATTAACCTAACTTAATAAGTGGAAGATTATGGAAGATGTAATATACTCCATAATGAGAGAGCTAAAGCCAAAGTTGCCCACACTTTCACTAAAACCAAAAGAAACATGGTAATGAATATGAAGCTTTGAATTTACCTTTGCACCATTTACACTAGGTTGTCTGGATCTTTTTCTGCAATAGCGATATTCTCATACAATACAAGTCATCATAGTCCCATATAGCCTACAACCCATTGCACATATTCATCAAATTAAAATATATTATATAATCAATTAAATGTGAACGGGAGTTTGACCATTTTAGAAATTTGGAGGAAGAAAATAGTTATTTTTTCTCACTGATTAAAAAAAAGTGAAAATACAACTATACAAATTTATTATCAGAGTAATCACAACTATCACTACAAATTATAAATAAACGGCCGTAGAAAAAAATATAGAAATTCAAAGATTCTGAAGTTTTTTCCATTAAATATGTAATTCTGATAAAATCCCTTATTTTCCACAATGCAATCAGTTGAGGATGACTTTATAACAAGTAGCAATGCTTACCTCTCACGGATGTATCTACGGTTAGACCAGTTGCCCTTTTCTCCAGCGAGCCCCAGGCTATCCCTCGTGCGTTCCAATAACATTATATGGAGGTGTAATTACGCCCTCCAAACTGGTAATGAAAAGGCAAGCATTAGCAAAAATTAATGAAAAGCTAGGGCTGAATAGTGTATACCAGAATAGTGTATACTCATAGAGATTATACAATATAAACTGTATACCAAAATTTTTTGGGTGGTAAATGTTTTATAGTCTCAATTATCTATTAGTTAGCTGTACAGAATTCATTCATATTTCTCTCTCAGCATCACAATTATCTTGCTGTACAGAATTCACTCATATTTCTCTCAGCATCACAATATATCTCTCTTGCATGTTTTCGATGAGTATTTAATAATATATCACGATTGAGCATGATGAAAAACAATATCTCAAGCCGGGAAAATGGAAAAGCTGCCCGTACGTCCACTCAGCAATTTCCACCCATATCCAATAAATACATATACTACCATATACTACCCACTGTTACCAGATTACTGCCCTCCAGACACAGGTGAGAATTATTGGTTTTTTCGATGAGTATTTTATAATATATCACGATTGAGCATGATGAAAAACAATATCTCAAGCCGGGAAAATGGAAAAGCTGCCCGTACGTCCACTCAGCAATTTCCACCCATATCCAATAAATACATATACTACCATATACTACCCACTGTTACCAGATTACTGCCCTCCAGACACAGGTGAGAATTATTGGTTACAGTGACTTGATTGATATTGCTCAGGTTAAAATTTCCATGCGCCTCATAATTATAATTTGTCTATTTAACTAATGTTTGATTTTCTTACCTCTGTCTGTAGGTATTGTGACTGTTGCAGCATCAAATACCTCTAGCGCCGAGGAAGAAACATTCAATCTCTCGATTATATCTATGTTTTTAAGTAAACCATTATTAAAATTTAATATTGACTTTGATATATCATTGGGAATTCATAGGTAATTCCATTACGTGATGCTCTTATTTATTGATTAATATATATTTGAATTTCTTTCCCAATTATTTTGAATTATTTTTCAATCCCAATTTAATTTTCTGGTAGGTTTCCTAATTAATCTCCCATTACGATCATTTCATCATCCATGGATGAAACCCTGCCGACCTGCCAATAGGCATATAAGAAGTAGCATTAATACTATAGCACTTGAACGTTCACTGGACGCCGGACACAGGAATTTCGGAATGCAACTTCAAGCAAGATGCTACATTCGGACAGTTGAGAACTGGTCGTTCCCTTTATGAGATTTCATTATATCAATTAAATTGTACTTGATCTAGGAATTTAGATTTCAGACGCCCTTTATGATCAGGGCAAGGATATAAATTTTGGCTAGCCTTTAACTATCGGGTTTTTGGACGCATTCACATATATCTGTAAATGTTTGAAGGAAATGTTCTCTAAGGAAATGAGTTTGAAGGAAATGTTCTCTAAGGATCAGGGCAAGGAAATGAGACAGAATCAATCCAAGTCATCATACAACTCATTCATATTCATCAAATTAGAGAAGGGAGTTTGACTTTCTTTCCTTCATCACACATGCATTTCTTTCCTTCTGACTAAAAAAATCTCAACATTCTCTTCATCACACATGCATTTACATAGTCAGTCAAGAAAATGAAAATGCTTACCTCCTTACGGCGTTGCTCAATCCCTTTTTCCCTGCCGCTGCATTGGGAGACAATGTGTGAAAGAATGATCGGATCAGGAATTTCTCCTCCACAAAAATGCTCCCAGTGCCTTCGACGCCGGCCATATTCAACAGTGATATTATTGGCAGGTTCGGTTTCTCTCGCTTTCTGTGCAACGAGGGATCTATGGTGCCGGCTCAACATGGGTGCAGAATATCTGATTTAAAAAACGAAGAAACCGCGATGATCTAATCAGCATCGATTCAGAGTATTAAATTTAAAAAACCAAGAAATCGTCTAACCGTGGAGAGGGTCTAATTAAAAAAACCAAGAAAACCCAAGAAATCGTCTAACCATGGAGAGGGTCTAATTAAAAAAACCAAGAAATCGTAGGATCTAATTAAAAAAACCAAGAAAGCGCTTCAGCATGGATTCATTAAAAATACCAAGAAGGATTTAATTTTAAAAACCAAGAAATCGTCTAACCTTGGAGAGGATCTAATTAAAAAACCCAAGAAAGCGCCTCGACATGGATTCAGAGGATTTAATTTAAAAAACCAAGAAATAGTCTAACCATGGATGCAGATGATCTAATTTAAAGAAACCAAGAAACTCCAGGCTCCAGGATCTAATTTAAAGAAACCAAGAAACTGCAGGCTCCAGGAAAGAAACCAAGATCTGCACGCTCCAGGATTTAATTTATCGAGCTATGCTAATGAAATTTCTAAAATCAAATCGATTCAGCTAATCTTATTTGCAACCCATAATTAGAGTCATCCATACAAAGAGTTTGAAAATAAATTCACTGGAATGCCCCCATTTACCTGTGATCGAGCCGGATGCCTCATTTAACTGGGCAGAGTTTTCTTGATTCAATAATTCATGCCTTGCCTCTCAAAAAACTATAAGCACACATCTGCCTTCACCTTTCAATCTGCCTCCACCTTTCAGAGAATACAAGCTCTGCCTCTGCCTCTGCCTCTCAAAGAATACAAGCAAGCCTCTGCCTCCACCTCTCAGAGAATACAAGCACACCAGGCAGACAGACACACCAAACAGATGACAGAAACACAGACATAACAAAATAGACCAGACCACATTCATACACACAACATGGAGCTCCAAACATACAGACACACGAGACTAGACCACACAATGCATGAAACTCTGAGAGGAGTAGGAGAGGCACAACAATGCCAATGCCAATATGAATTCCAAGATTGAATCGAATTAAAGCAACCAAGGTTCTTGACCGTTGAGCTAACTCGTTTGATAAGCAGCGCTAATTATCTCTCGAACCAAGATTCTTGACCATTGAGGTAACTTGTTTGGTAAGCAGCGCCAATTTTATCTCGAACTTTGCTTTCATAGACGGTCAAGTTTATTAAGAGCGGAGGGCTGGGATTGCACCGCTGCTTATTTCTTAGATGTTGATGTCAATTCGGAGGGCTCACATTGCAAAATGTGGAAAGATGCTCCAGCTTTTACAGCTAGACAACAAAAGCACAATCCATGTGATGTAATAAAAAACAGGAAGCTATAGCTAGATAGCAAAACAAAAATAGAATCCACTACCTTGTTACTTAAAATAAATTTTAAAATAAAAACATGTAGATATAAAAGAAGGCTCACAGCCCTTTTTCATGTTATTATAATGACATTTACATATCTTAGTTTAAGAATTAAATAATTGAACGGGATTAAAATAATCAAAGAGTCTTCAAACTGTTGGGACAACCTATGTCAGTTTTTTTTCTAAAAAGCATTATGAGTTGTCTTTTACATGCTGTTATCACAAACTACCAATTCAAAGGAGAGGGTTGGGATTGCAGGATGTGGAAAGATGCCCCGTCCAATGGAGGATGTATCCACCTTGTTTAACTAAGCAACAAAAGCAAATGCAGACTATTTCTACTCATATCAATTGACAATAGAGAAAAATGTAGAAGGAAAATCCCAACTATGAAACCTTGCCATCTTTTGAAGTTTGTGAGTGATGTAGTATCCATTATAGATGGCTTTGTGATCTTGCACATAAGGTCTACCAAGGAGGTTGAATTTGCTCTATATTGCACTATATTAAGGCTTTAAACCTTCCACGACCATATTATTATGCCTAATAAAATTTGATATCTACTCAACTATTAATATATAATAGGTTTAGCAAGTATATTTATGAATGAGTTGACTCATATAGTAGAATTTGAAGCCTATAACTATTTTCATGGTGGAAAAATTTTACCTCGTTCGTGCTTAAGTATATAATAGGAAGAACGTGTATGGTACTACCAGTTTCTTTACCATATTCACTTGTGAGTGAGCAAATTTGGCATAATAGACACTTTAAATGATAGACATGTTTGGTAGAATTCAATAAATTAGTGGACACTTCATACAAATACACCTTGGAACTACTACAATTTTCTATTTGGTTGTCCCCATTTGTGGGGAATTCCTTTTCCCGTGAGAGGAATTAGAGCACCCACATTTATTTTTGGATTAGATTAGGTGAACTACAATTTATTAGGATCAAGGAAGGTAGAAAAACTTGGTTTGTGTTCATAATCCCCTTAAGCTTCTTCTTGGTAAAGGCCTAGGGTACAAAAAGGTCCTTTGAATAAATGTAACCAATTAATATGGCATGTCGATTAGGGGACTCAACTAGATTGCCTTCTCTTGTTGCCTATGATTTGAAGCCCTCGCAAATGTTCCATAACATAGAGAGCATCTTGATGAAGCATGTAGAGGATGCAGACAATAAGGATGTCATCTCTCATGGAATTATATCATGGATTTGATGAGAGATCCAGTCTTCTTTTAAATGTCTAGGGGTAACATCTCTTGAATTGAATTCTTAATTAATTTGTAGTATTGTAAAAATTGAAAACTTAAATTCCGGTCTTAGGATAATACTCCCTATTGTTTAGTGTTGACTCTTTCCATTTAATATTATATTATTATCAATCTTCACATTGTAATGTATTGTATGTACGTATATGTATAGAATATGGTACAACCCTTTACTCAATGGTGCCACTATCACTAGATTCCCATGAATAGATCATTGACCCCTTCAAATTTACTTCTAGCTCTTGCCTCAGTTTTTTTTAATCCTTGCACACTGGTTTTATTATGCCAATCTTTTACTCTTAATTTCCATTGTTAGTTTATAGAGTTCAAGAAATTTCCTTTGTATTATATAGATATGTTTGAAATTATGTATGGGGATACAATTAATTCTTTGGCATCGTACCATATAAAAAATATTTTCTGTGTGTTTTGTCCATATTTATGGTCTGTTTCCATAACTATGTTGCAGTCACGAATATCAATATATGAGTTGTTAGATTGAGTTTTAGGTCCAAGCTACAAATAGGGAAAACACTGGATTTCCCCTTAGTAGATTTATGTTTTTTTGCTAATTTTTTTATAGTTCAAGGTATATGTAACAAGTAACTCTTTGGCATTGTCATGGATAGACTTATTTTTTCCCATGTGTGCAACATACTTTATTGGTTTTCTATTAGGGGCTATGTTGTAGTTTTGAAAATCAGTATATTAGTTTGTTGTTTCAACTTTCAATCACTAAAATTGCTAAGATAGATAATAGTGGAATTCAAAGATGCACGAGGAAGAGCACATATATGGGGATACAAGAATGATATTGAGGGAGGATATTTAAATGGAAAAATATCTTGCAAAAGACTAATCTGTGTGGAAAAAAGAATAATGGGAAAAATATATGGAAGCAGACAGAAGGAAAAGAAGGATTTTCAAGAAGGTAAAGGTATAATGAGAAAATAGGCAACTTGTGAGAATCCAATTAATGCATATTAATTGAAGATCCCCTAGGCCATGCATGGGAAAGACATCGATTGCTTTAGGAAAAAATCTTGGCTTTACGAGATTTGCTAGAAGAGAAAGACGTTTTCTTCTAACATCCCCAAACCACCTTGCTAGGGAGATACCACCACCCGCCAACACTAATATTGTAATCACTACTTATAACATCTCCGAGTCATTTCGCTAGAGCGATGCTAACACCCACTGGTACTGATACAATAATCGCTAATAAAATATACATAGCATGACAAAATAACAATATATCAAGCAAGAAACGTAATATCGATAAACAAAAGATATGCCTTAAAATATATTGCAAATACTTATGTGATAAAATATGTCGATTCACTGTAGACCTTATATGTACCACCCAACTATCGAATGCACTTCTTCTAATATCTCTACTGCCAATCACCCCTAAGATGGGACCATGAGTCCATAAGCACAATGGCTCACCTAACACTGACTATGGCACATAACTAGTACTGAACATGAATAAGGTGATGTTATCAAACCCTAGTAGCCTCCAGATAATAGTTTCACATCTCCCATCAACCTACATAACCTAAGGCAATGCATTCCCTTCTTAGCATCTACAATCCATTAAGTTGTGCCACTACCTTTCCATGGGATTCCAACTCGGCTAGCTAGGGATGTCTCAAATTCATATGGCTTCTATGAGTTCTTGTTACCCATAAGGGTATCCAAGAACCCTCCATATTGACACAGGGACATTTGTCCCTACACTTCTCCCTTTGGGGCTCTAATATTCCCTAAGCAATCCGAAGGAGAAGTGCATTCATTCTAAGACCCACATGGGGTCCTATTGGTACAATAGCTAGGGATCCTTTGGTTCTCCCTAGAACGAGCACCATAATCATCCCTTAGTAGTCTTTGATGGAAAGAAAGGATGAATACCCATTACCATCCATTTACCTTTTATTTATAGCTTAGTATAAATATTATTATTTTAAAATATATTATAATATTATGATATACATTAATATCAACTCATAAAGTTGCTCTTAGGAATATTATATCAGTAAAAGCTAACTTGACCCAGGAACCATGCCTTGGTTTCACCCCCTTACTATTCCTCTGATGAATTCCTAGTGCCCCATGTTAGTTGGTGTAGCTTGGGCATGTGTTTTGCTCTCACATTGCGTCTTTGTAGGTAGAGAACACATTTTAGCTAATACCCAAAATTGGTTTCATGAGAAAATGCATTTATTAGATTCAATTAAAAAATTAGTTAAGTTTTCCTAAGTCTAAGTTAGGAAAATAGATTAATTAATCAGTGTTAATTGGGGTAATTTGATTTTCCTCTAGATACTTCTGGAAAAGTAACTTGATGGAGTCAAAATGATCTTAGCCATCAATTTAGATTAGATCATGCTTATTGATTCATCTACGAGATACTTGTTGTAGCGGCTACAACCACCCTCAAAAATTTTCCCTTAGCTTCGTTTTGGAGCCTCTCTACCAACATTTCCCAGCAACATGTATTGCTTCATCAAGTACACAAGATTCAGTGATTTTCTTGCAGAAAAATAGTCTGTCTATCAAAGCTTGATAAATTCCCCTCACAGACTATTCCTCTGGACATTGTCCAGTTGCAGGTTGAGCATCTCCCTCAAGAAATTGTGTAATTCTAGAGGGAAACTAGCCTCTCCTCCAGAAATTGTGTAATTCTATCTGCAAGCTTGCTGGGCTCCAGAATTGCACAATTCTTCTAGTCATGTTTCATCCAGAAAATTGGGCAATTCTTCTTAGCAGGGTGCTCAACCCAGGAATTATGTAATATTGGGCAGTAGTCAGCTTCTCTGCCCAGAAATTGCGCAAATCTCCTAGGAAGCCAACCTAGATACCATCCAGAAATGCACATTTTCTCCCAGCAGTTGAGTAGCCTCTAGCATATGCAGATGCTTTGACGAGTTCCACCCGAGACAAAGGGAACTTAAATTTCATGCATGGCTTGCTTTTTCCTAGCATAGCAAAAGGAAACATGCAAAAGAATCCCTTGATTGAGGGATCTACTTTTAGTAGTTAGAGATTACACATAAAGATCATTTTAAAATCTTCCATCCTAGTGTCGCTTTTTCCTAGATTTGTGGCATGCTCGCCATAAGCCAAAAATTATTTATTCGACACATCACAACTCATTCTTTCACATAGATCTTGGATCTCTGACATCCCACAACACATCCAGGACTCTTTCACACATCTGGCTCAGCTATTCACAGGTAAGTGGTCTCAACTTGTCTTTTTCTACATTTTTGTCACTTTTTGTGTTTTCGCTTGTGTGAGTGTTGTTTTCTTGATTTCTTTGAATGCTTATTGTCGTTTACATGCATGCTACCTTATTCTAGGACCATTTCAATTTTTGTTTCTATCTCATTGCTGTCATATGCATGAAACTGTTTTGCATGAACGGTCGCCGCCTCGACGACTCACTTCACCCACATGCATGTAGTTTTGTTGTTCCATTTGGTGTCATTTTCAGTTGCCCGTCAACAAGTCTGGCCAACCTTCGCCCGAACTCTGCCTCCGGAGAAGGAAGGCTCTGTGTTCCTCTCCATAAATGTGCATTTATTCCGAGTGCCTGTCCTCCAGGATTTATTTGTGCATTTATGAGGGACAGTGACTGCTCCCCCATAGAATTGCACAATACAGTCACCAAGCCTGCAGTCAATTCCAACTAGAATTACGCATTGCACAATTCCAACACTCAATAGTCAGCGTAGATTGCGCATTGCGCAAATCAAACAGTTGATGTCCTTGTAGTTCCCTTAAAAATATGACACACTTCAACACGTCGGGGGCAATCCTGAGTGTAATGATCTTCATCAAAAATAAGGCAAGGATATTTAGGCTTTCACTTGGGTGTGTCATCAACTGATGGTTTTTTGGAATCACGTTTAGGGTTATCTTGTTTAGATTTTCCTTTACCCTTCTTACATTTCGAGGAGTTATCTACTGCAGTAGACTAGACAACATTTACCTCTGAGGCTTTACTATGATTCTTAGGGTTATCTATATTATTGGAGGTTGCAGTGGCCTGATTGGATTTAGATTTCATAGAAGCAGTCGAGGCATTACTAGACTATTGGGCCACAGATCCAATGATACCATCGATGGGTGGTGTATCTTTGGGTGTGGAAGATGGCTTGTTCCTCAGTTACACAACCACCCATGGCTATGTCTTTAGCGATAGGATGGATGAATGATTTGGTAAACCATTCAGTCAAAAGATGATCTAGAATTTCAAATTTGATGAGATGATGTGTACGTCTCCATTCACGGATATAGTTGGAGATATGAGTGGAAGTTGATTGTTGCAAAGATGTTAAGAGATGGGTTCTAGTCTCATACTAGACAAGCAATTGGAAATGGGTGAGGAAAGCCATGGCTAAAGTATTAAAGTCTTGAAAGGAACCTTGAGGGAGCTCGTTGTACCATTTAGTAGTAGCAAGCATCAAAGTGCACTGGGAATGAAGAAACTAGACTAAATCATCTACCCAAGAGTTAGAGAAACACTAAAGGTGAAAATTCATAATGTGTGCTTAGGGGTCTTCTCTAGATTTACCTTCTAATTTGGGGCCATCAATAGGAATTTTGGTTGGTATCGAAGGCCAATACTGTGAGTAAAGTAGTGGGTCATTCATAAGCCTTGACACATCCAGTAATTTCAACGTCGCCAAAAATGGAAGTTGTGGGTTATATGGAGTATAGGGTCTTTGGTACATGCCAAACTAAGTATTCCAGCCTTGTTGATTTTGGGTCTGCACCCATTGTGGTGTATTTTGTCCATAAGGCGCTTGGCCATAAGGACGTTGACCATATGGAGGTTGACCATAAAGAGGTT